>JANHFO010005028.1:63073-77857 GCA_032468095.1 Pareas carinatus
TCCTGCGCACCATCCTTGTACCCAAGGAACCTGTTTGTAGCCAACACTGGTTACAAGCCAGGGGTGCTCTGACAGGGTCTATGATGTTTCTTCATTAACAGTTTCTACAGAAAAAGCTCTGCAGAGTTTAAAAGGCCAGGAATGTGTGATTGGTTGTTTTTTTTTAAAAAAAAGCTGAAGACTACACTCAAATTTCAAGTCATGTGTGAAGGATTGCATTTGAGAAACTACCTGAGACAAAGACAGGGCGAGGGCCAGACCAAAACAAACTTAGATTGAGTCAAAGCAAACTGAAATTCAATTCATTGAATACAATTAATGGGTTACTCTACTTTTATCGTACAAAATGTACAATTCAGTAGCAACTTTAAAATGAACTCCGCAGGAAGCATCATTTGAGGGAGGAAGACTCAGGTTATGCCCCTTTGACGGATAGTTTTTCCCAGCTTCGTGGCCCAGAATGCTAGAAAAAGGGTCCGACGTTAGATCCTGAATCCAGTGAGGTCTCCCAATTGAAGCTATCTCTACCACATGATCTGTGTGATCCACTACTGCCAGCTTACCAACTAGCAACAACTTTCCAAGATCTCAGGTAAGAAAAAACTATGCAGCACTACAAGACAATCCAACATATATTATTTTCCTGAAAAGGTATGCTGTGCCTCTGGGCTACGGTGTTTTTCCTCAGAAAGTGGTTGTAGAAGTTGTATGTCTGCCATTTTCTTTTCTTTTTTTCTGATTTGCTGTCTGCAAGCTAGCAAGACGTTTTCTAGAGGCTCAAAAGCAGTCCTGTTCTAGGTTGAAGCACCATCGCCGCATGGAATGTCAAAGCCTTCACCTGCATTCTTAATCACCACCAGTTTATCAAACAGTTTGAAGGAGAGTGGAACCTGGGACATACACACGCCATTTTGGTCTCCAGCTTCAGTGTTGTTCAGGAAGAGGTGTGGACCATCCCCAGTGCTTTCTTCATGAGAGAGACCTACAAAATCTTCAGATTCTTCCACAGGACTCAGAAATCTTTGGCCCTTATATTCAGAAAGTAGAATTTCATCAGAGACCCCCTCGTCCTCTTTGGGAGAATGTTCCTCTTCTGTTCCTTTGACAAATCCCAACAAGTCCATCGTTGCATCAGTAGCTGGCTCCTCTTTATCCGATGAAGATTCTACCACCAATGGTTCCATGGGGCTGTAGAATTCTGTTGGTTCCATAAAGCCCAACTTTACCTGGGGCTGAAAAACATTAAGAAAATGAATGTCTGGGGTTGGATTCATCCCAAACTATGATTTGCTTAATCATAGCTTATTGAATCAAGGACAATTGAGAGGGTCTGCACCCTGGGGTAAGACAAATAATGATTTACAAGATACGGTAGATATGTTTACACAAACAAATGTGCCAGAAATAAACACATCATTAAGCATAATGTGGGAGACTAGGCTCTGCAGATCTCTATTAGGCTGCTTTAAGGTGAATGGTGGTCAGGTCTTAAGGAACTGTCCTTTTACCAAAGAAAGGCATTTACTCATCTTATCCAGTATTGTATGATCTGATTGGCAATTCTGATCTAATTTGGTCATCTGGAAATGCTAGCAGAGGTTAAGTTGTCTTTCTAACTTAATTGGGAGAACGGCTGCAGTATAAAATTGTCCAGTGCTGTATTTTAGTGCTGGCTGAGGAATTCTGGGAGTGAAGTCTACACATCTTCAAGTTGCAAGGTTGAGAAAGAACTGATCTACAGAGTACAAGAGCAGAGCACAAGTCTAGGCCATAGAGGTACTCCTGCTGGACAAAAGATCCTCAAAGAAAGATTCATACTACAGACTCAAAGTGCTGTAACATCAACCATTTGGCAGCTGTGTTTCTGGCATATTCAAAGAAGTGCACTTCTCCCATATTATACCATCCTGTGAGCTGCAGAAATATGTTTTTCTTAGCTTCTCAATCTCAAACACAGAAGTCTGCTACTGCCATCTGCTACTGCCAAAACATACAGTGATCTACATTCAATAAATGAAAAGTAAAAATAATATGATGTAGTAGAAACTCTTCACTTGGGCTCACCTGGCGTGTTTCTGCTGTGGTGTGGAACTTCACAGCTTCTGTATTGGCTGGATCTGGCAATGCTGGTAACAGTGATCTCTTCATTCTGGAACAGATGTTAGAACAATGGTTTGGAAAGCAGAAGTGGGAGTGGGGAGTTGCTTTGTTCTTGGAAGGCCAGGATAAGCTCAGGGTACAGATGTGGTTCTTTTGCATATTTCCAGCCTTAAAAAGTTTATGCATTTGCAAATCAGGTTAAGCCAGGACCTACAGCCACGTCCTGTAGAACTATACTGTGTAGGATTCACTCATATTGCTAAACCATCATGTCCAATTGAAAGCAAACAATATTATATCTTGGCATTATGAACATTAGTACATCTGATCGCTCTTGCAAGATAGGCCGGTAGCCTGATTCCCCCATATTACAGATACGGAATGCCATTGGTGCCGCAAGACAATACATTTGCTAGAATTTCTATCAGCGTTGGGATAACAAGTGACAATTCCCCAGCTTATGTTCTCAGCTGCTTTACTGCATCAACGCACTGAAGACACATAGTGGATGATTAATTAGCTGACAACTTTGGAATCAACTATCCAGGGAGATAACAGTTGCTCAAGGCAGCTGCTTAGGAGTTAATTATATATGCTTCCTAACACCAATTCTTTAAGTAATTTCAGCATAAAATGCTGCCTTATGCCAGCCAGTTTATACAGCCCAGGCCATCTAATTCAGTTTGCAAGTTAACATTCATCAAGGAAAAGAAGAGTTGATTAAATCTGGAGTCTCTTTCTTGTACAATAGGTGCTGGGATACTCTGCAAAGAGTGTTGTCAATGTCATACAATGTGTCGCAAAGTTGGTCCTTGACCTACGACCACAACTGGGCCCCAAAATTCTGCTGCTAAGTGAATTTTGACCTTTTTTATGACCTTTTTGCCACAGTTGTTAAGTGAATCACTGCAGTTGTTAAGTTAGTAACGCGGTCATGAAGTGAATCTGGCTTCCCCCTTGACTTTGCTTGTCAGAAGGTTGCAAAGGGTGACCCCATGTCCCTCCCACCCTCCGTGTTGGATAGTGGGTTGAGCCAGTAACGAGGCTTCATTGTTAAAAACAGCCCAGGTTTATTTACAAGTAGTCACCGGAAAGCCCACAAAGACAGAAAGCGGCTTCGCAGAGCCACACGCTTGAATTTATAGTTTTGACAGTAAACAACTGTGACCCATTAGACGCCGAGAACTTCCCGCCCGGGGATTCCCGCGGCTTTTACCTACCCCAGCAGAGCTGTAACATTGCAAAAGAACTTGCGTGTAATGGGTGCTTGTGTTACATTTGGTGATTTGGCGCCAGTTAGTGTGCATACACAACACCCAGGACGCTGCAACCCTCATACATATGAGTCAGTTGCCAAGTGTCTGGATTTTGATTACATCACCATGGGGATACTGCCAGGGTCATAAGTGTGAAAAACGGCAATAAGTCATTTTTTTTCAGGACCAGTGTAACTGTAAACGGTCACTAAATGAACTATAGTAAAAGTCGAGGACTACCTGTGTCCTCTCCGTTCATCATCGTTATTTGGCCAGCCTATAGACGAAGCTTCCTAGGTCTCAAAACAGAGCTTTCTCTGCTGCCCATGGCTTCATCATAATTACCTTTTTTTGCTAAGGCAGAAGATGAGGGTGACCACAAGGATGCCTCCAAAAATCCCCATAAAGCTAAGCAGCAGACGTAGCCTCTTGGGATCTAGAAAGGAAGAAGAACCATTGAGAAGCTATTGCTAATTGTGGGAATTTCAGAAGGAGAGCTCAGAGGGAAGGGAAGCTATACCCGGAGCTTTGGTTAGAAATCGATAGAAAGCTTGGCAGTTGTCTTTGCTGTCTGCTGTAGAGACCCAGATGCCAACCAGATAGACAGTGTCGGGCTGTAAGTCCTGAATCATATACCATGTTTGCGACACGTTGACGTCATAATCTGAAAAAAGAACAAGAAAGTAGCCAGTGCCCTCTGGTTGGCATTTTCCACAGTACCATTGTGGGAGCAACCAAGCCCTTGACCCAAATTCCACTGGGGAATCTTACCGGGACACTGACTTTCTCTTCCAAATTGTATGAACCCAAGAAACAAAAGGTCAGAACCCCATACTCACATTTTATGTTACTATATTGCTCCTTTTGACAGCATATGACATATTTCTTCACCAGACCTGGGCAATCGGAGAGGGCTTTGGCAGGCTTCCACTGGATGACAGCAGAATTGACGGTTTGGTTAGTCACATTTACACGGATGACATCTTCAAGAGAAGCTGTGGACCAAAGAGGACAGTTATCAGATTATTGGATCTTGAGGACCATAAGTTCCATCGGCTTCTTCCATCATTGGGATGGTGGCCAGGTTGTCTCATCACTTCCTTAAGAAGCTGGGTATGGCACTAAGAATGAGCTGTAGTCAGTTGATGGCCAGGAACCAGAGAAGGGTAGTTTAGGTCAAGGTTTTGAAATGTTCTCTGGCTGTAGAAAACGTTTATGAATATATATATATATATCCCAGAGGCCCTAGTTCAAGCTCTGGTGATAGAAAAATGGCTACGTCCAAGTGAACTTTGTATGTGTGTTTGTGTTTGCCTAACAAGTTCTTGCAGAACTCTAGGCTTCGGCAGAATACTGTTTGAAAAACCCTAGTTTAGATGATCTTTGTTTATTCCTGAAAGTCTGAAATACTTTTCATTGGTTCTCATAGCAGCTATCATTCTTCCTTCTTTCCCGAAAAGTCTTACCTCCTTTCCTTTCATTCTATGAGTTATTATAGCCAATTTTATAGCGAATTTCCAGATACAGATAGTCCTTGACTTACAACAATTTGTTTAATAACAATTCAAAGTTATGATGCCCATGAAAAAGGTGATTTGTGACCAGTCCTAACACTTACAGCTGTCACAGTGTCTCTGCATGATCAAACTTTGGGCACTTGGCAATTAACACTTTAACGCTGTTGTGAGAAAGGGCCCTCATGGGTGACAAAGTGTTACAGATTTTAAACATTTGAAGCTGTGGTGATACTGTCAGCTTAAAAGAAAACATACTACATTAAGCAGTTTATTTAATAATGACTAGGTGGTTACACTCCTGGGTTGGGGATGAGATGAGGACAGTGTTGCGGGACCAAGGGGAAGACTGAGTTTAGCCAGACGAGATTGTTCGATGATAAATTGCAAGTTGAGTCATGTCTAAGAACTTCAAGGTACTTGAAAGAGAAATGTTAAGGTACTCAATTCAAAAGTGCAACTATACACGATGAATGTACTTTATGATTATGAATGTATCTTATGATTGTAACCACCGTTTGTCCATTATAGCCTGTATTTAAGTGTAGAGCATGTACACCGGAGACAAATTCCTTGTGTGTCCAGACACACTTGGCGAATAATTTCTAATTCTAATTCTATTCTACCCTGTGAAAGAAGCAGGCAAATGTTATTTTTACATTGTCCAGGCATGAAATAACCATTTTGGGCTATTGGTGTGTCTGACTGATGGGACAAACAGGGGTAGCAAGTCAGCATGACATACTCACCATTTCTATGGAAAATGTACTGATATCCAAAAGTTGTCCACATAATGTCATAGCTGTACACTGCAAAGCGGTAACACCTGTTGGGCTCCATTTCCCCTGAAATTTAGGAGCAAAAATCACAGATTTTATGATCATAACCTTAGAAGATACCTGCTGGATCAGATCAAAGCTTTCTCTTACACAGCATCATATTTCTAACAGTAGTTAGCTAGACGTTTCTAGAGGTCCTGTCAATAAACACCTCAGACTATTTTCCCTCCAGCAACTGGTATCAAGCTAGACTGACTTCGTAAATGACTATTTCAATTAACTCTTGCTAGAAGTATCCATTTTCCCATCCCACCAATTTCTCTAATTCCCTTTTGAAGCCAATGATCATCCCTACAACTTCATCCCACAGGTCTCCACAAATCAAGACTATATTTATTCATTTCATTTTATTTATTTGTTTAGTCAAGTAGGAACATACTATATAAACATATAAGTACAGACAAGTATAAGCATATGCATAATAATGATTACAAATAAATGGGGACCATATTTTGTAAACAAGTTCTGTACCACAGCTGTCCTGAATCCCCTTCACAGGTTCTTCAGAGGATCCTGAAGTATAAAGTCCATTCAACTATGATATACAGAACTCGTGCATTGAGAAAGGACCAGGTGGACCAAATTTCTACCCTTTTCCTTCTTTAGCCTATATTGTACTAGTTGTGTATTTCCAGGACATCCCACTCTTGCTTTCTCTTATGATTCCAAGATGGCACCATAGGCAAAATACCAAAATTCAGCAATCCTAAAGGAATTGACAGATGCGCCATGAATAGTCATGGTACATCTCAGCTAGTCTTTTTGTCCTGTTTTATTGGTTTGAAACTAATGGCAAAGCTATTCCCTAGTCCCCTCCAGTGAAGCACCACCTCTTTCAAACCCCTTTCCCGTTCAAGTATAGCCCCAGTTAGAGATGCACGAGGGCAAATCTGGAGGTGATCAAGTTAAAAAAAGGATGTATTAAGGACACAGTAACAAAGAACATCTGTAAGACCCACTTTCTCTTGATCCTGTTGCTTCTGCCAAGTCAAACTATGCCACTTTGGTGGTTTCTCTATTAGAAAATATATATATATATATTCTACTGGAGGAACCTGGGCGAGTCCTAGGAAGAAATCCCAGTGTTACCTGTAACCGTATAAGTGTTATCAGGTTTCATGCAGTTGTTCTTAGGCAAGCTTTCTTCAAGAGGCTGAGCTTCAAAGCAAATGCGAGAAAAGTAGTCGTCCATTTTCCACTTCAGAGTATAATACCTTCCGGACAGACTGACGTTCAGAAAATTAGGACCTAGGACTGTACAATTATAGTGTTAGAAATTAACATTAAGGCCATCTAGAGCTGGCTGGAGAATTCTGGGAGTTGAAGTCTACACATGTTGCTAAGATGAGGCAATACTGGTCTAGGCCAGTGATGGCTAACCTTTTAGACGTCGAGTGCCCGGATGAGTCGTGACTAATGAGTCATGGCTCGTGATGTCATCGCCTGGCATCGCTACTCTCTGAGTATGCGCATGGCCCCATGATGTCATTGCCTGGCGCCACTACTCCTTTCTGAGCATGCTCAGCTCTGGGGCGATGCTGGGGCAATTTGGCTTGCGTGCCAGCAGAGAGGACTCTCTGTGCCCGCTGCGGCACACGTCCGATTGGTTCACCAACACTGGTCTAGGCCAACCCTGGTTAATAAATGAGCCTTCTGTCTGCAACATCTCTGACAGATGTGTTCCCCACTTTTTCTGAAATCCCACAAAAGAAAGACCACGGGACAACAATCTTCTAATGCCATAAAAATATTAGTTATATGTTTATAATATCTCACTTTTATTGCCATGAAATATGCCCAAACCTGAGCTCTTACCCATAATTAGTCAGATTCACTTTTTGTTTTCTGCCAATTTCATTCTAAGCCCCTCCAGTATGTTTAATTCTTTTAAAGGGTTTTAATTATTGTAGGTTTGTGCTTTTATCTCTGGCTGTACACCGCCCTGAGTCCCTTGGGAGAGGGGCGGTATAGAAATTTAAATAATAAATAATAAATAATAAATCTCTCTCCCCTGCTATTTCATTTCCTGAAGCTCCCTATTAAACCAGGATTGGTAAAACAAAAGGAAGCCATTCAGGAGCAAGCCTATCCAAGTTGCCATCAACCCAATGTTCCAACTTGTGACTAAAGCCTCAGTGGAACGGTTCGCCAGGATCTTGGGAATTTCTCCAAGGGCTACCAAAAACCTATTGGATACATCAGATGCCCTCAGTAGACTTCAAATAGGTCCATCTTCCTGTAGAGACTGGTGCCACTGATGCGTTCAGTGCCAATGAGAGAACGCTCTGATGGAGAGATGCTCCAGAGGAATTCTTCTAAGACTATGTTGATCAATTTATAGAATTGAAATATAAAGAAGAGATTGACGGTGGAAGAGAATCCCCAAGCAAAATGACATTACTAGAAGAGGGTTGCTGTAATGGAGTGTGTCTACAAAGGGGAAGGTGTGAAGCAGCAGTTTCTCAGGAAGGAGGGAATACACTCCCAGGATGGGGATGAGACAAGCGACAACACAGCCCTGAGCTGGATCAGAGAAAGAGGAAGAGAATTATGATAGCCACTCTGTAAAATGTCCCTAGGTAGTCCTTGACTTACAAAAGATTTTTAGTGACCGTTCAAAGTTACAATGGCACTGAAAGAAGCGACTTAGCGCCGTTTTCCACACAGCCATTGCACCGTCCCCATGGTCATGTGATCAGGATTTGGACATGGGCAACTGAAGCAACTGAAGTGACCGGCCGACAAGCAAAGTCAATGGGAACCCAGATTCACCTTACAACCGTGTTACTAACTTAATAACTGCAGCGATTCACTTAAACAACTGTAGCAAGAAAGGTTGTAAAACAGGGCAAAACTGAACAACTGCCTCCCTTAGCAGCAGAAATGTTGGGCTCAGCTGTGGTTGAAAGTCAAGGACTGCCTATAGCATGGGTTTAGTCCGGCAAGATTCTGTCTGTATTGCGCAAGCAAATAACAAATTGAACTTTGGCTGGATTGTTCTACGCTGCTCTGGGGCTGGGCCTGGCGGCTGCTCTGTATACCAACCTGCGTTTTGTTCTGGGGGTAGCTTAAAGGAATAAGCTTGGGAATGTCCCGCCTCGTTAAATGCCATCAGCGAAATTTTATACTCGGCTGCAGAAAGACCAATATGGCACGAAGTCACATTATGTACGGTAATGGTGTCCTTTTCGAAACCAGAGCACTGCTTGCAGGCCAGCATGACAAAAGTCAGATCATAGCTCACCGTCCCTTGCTCCACAGGGGGTCTCTGGAAAAAAATACAAAAGAGAGGACTAAAAAGCATTTCCCAAGCCACCAGCTAATGCTTCCATTTCTATCTTTCTTCTCTGGGGAGATACCTCTGGGGCTTTCTATGGCTTCAGACGATGTGTGCGTGACAGCAACAAAAGATTCACAGGCACCTTGGCGTCAGGCCTCACGATCCACTTATCCTATTCTTTTTTAGATTCTTTAATTTTAGTTTGGATCGATTTGAGGTTTTTTTAATTTTATTCCCTCATTTCATATTATCTGTACACTGCCCTAAGTCCCTCGGGAGAAGGGCGGTATATAAATCCAATAAATAAATAAATAAATTAGAAAGGTGGTCACGTTATAAAATAAAACAACGCACTCTAGCTTTATTTACAAGAACAATCCAGGCCTTACATTGGCCCTACAGACATCTTTAGCAAATTAAAATAATGGGTGACTGAAGTTCAGAGTTTATTCACAAATGTGTACGTCTCTGCCATCCGACTGCAACTACCAGACGAACAGGCCAAATGTATAACTTTCATATCTAACGATCGAAGCTTGAATGTTTGCACTGCATGCTTTCTTGTATTTTGTCTGCTTAAGAAACAATATTTTTAATGTTTTAAATGCAGGCAACCCAAAGGCAGGTTGGGCTAGGAGTCTGAGCCAGAGGATATTTGTGTTGTGTATTGGCCTTATATCTAAGTGTATGGCTTTAATGGAAACTGCTGAATCACTGGGCTAAAGTAGCTGAAGCCTTTAGGCCTCCAGATAGGATGTCTGTGGTCCCAGGGATTGCCCAGGAAAACCTGGATTGCCTATTGGCTGCCGCCTAGTGGCTGAAATGTTTATAAGTATGCGTGTTGCATAGTCAAAAGCCAGTTGAGAGAATCTGCTGTACGAGAACGTGTTTTGCTGTAATGATATTGACTTGTAAATAAACGGTTCCTATTTCACCCACACTGTCTCCTTCTATGACTACGGAACCCAGGATGCAACATTTTGAACGATGGATTCCAAGCAGATGCCCCAAAGGCTGAATAAATTCATTCCCCTTACCGCCCACTGCAGAGTCACATTCCTCTCGCCTTCCTTTCCTAGGGACCCCACAGTATAATTTACTGTGGGACTTCTGAGGATTTCTGAAAGAAGCAAAAAGTATCTATTAGACTCTGGAAACTTTGCTAATGTCTCCTGAAGCCCTCTCCTCTCCTCCTCTCTCCCATCCCATCCCATCCCATCCCATCCCATCCCATTCCATTCTATTCTATTCTATTCTATTCTATTCTAGCTTCGTGTGCACTTCCTTCCACAATCTTAGAAGAGTAAACAAAGCAGTCAGAGACAAGACACAAAACAAGACACAAGTAACACACACAAATCTCACCAGCAGGAACAAAGAGGATTTCACTCCAGCTGCTCCAGTAACTGCTCCAGTGATCAGTTCGATAACGAACCTGCGCTTCATAAGGAATATTTTTTTCCAAGTGACATATGGCAACTAGACAAAGGCAAGGATATTTGGATCAGTCTTTGATTGTCTCCAGACACCAAGAGCATAGCCCCTTAGTAACTGTTAAAACTGGACTGTCTATAGTACTTCTTTCTTTTGTGTCCCGCACCCTTTCATTGTAAACTACCCAGAATTTAGCTATTCAAGCATGAAGGAGGCAGTGAGGTCAATCTATCACATGGATTTGATCCAGAGATATCACTGGAACAGCTTGTTTCCCAGAGCTGAGGGTGACCCATCACTGGAGGTTTTCAAGAAAAAATTGGACATACATTTGTCTGGGATGCTACAAGGACTCCTATCTTGAGCA
This sequence comes from Pareas carinatus, assembly GCA_032468095.1. Taxonomy (NCBI): domain Eukaryota; kingdom Metazoa; phylum Chordata; class Lepidosauria; order Squamata; family Pareidae; genus Pareas; species Pareas carinatus. The sequence continues at coordinate 73,864 of JANHFO010005028.1, forward strand.
GGAGCGGGCTTGGGTTTGAAGAGCTTCAAGGTCCCTTCCAGACCTATGATTCTCAGTTTAATGGCTTACAGCAGTGATGGGGAACTTCGGCCCTTTAATGACCTGTGGACTTCAACTCCCAGAATTCCTCAGCCAGCACGGCTGACTCATGCATTCTGGGAGTTGAAGTCCACAAGTCATAAAGGGGCCATAGTTCCCCATCTCTGGCTTACAATATTGCATTCCATAATTCAAACACACCTTGGTGATATCTTCTTTCTCTGTGTTTCTACAATGTTCATTTCATCCCCCAACCCTTGGATGAAGCCAGTGTAAGTCATCCCTAGCTTACTGGTATTAAAGGGGATATTTCCCCTTAGGTAGAGAGCATCCAAAAGTGGCCTCAACATTGTCACCTTGGAATGAGGTCAGATGACTGACAGTAATTGGGAAGAAATATAATGGTGGAAGGGGAGAGACCAGCAATGGGATCTGTGCATTATGCCTCTGAACAAAGCAGTACTTATCCTGAAGGAGCAAGTTTGTGCCAATTGTATTAGCATGATTAGTACAATTCAGTGTGTTGGTATTAATGTATAAAATCCTTTATGGTTCGGTGCAGAGGTTATCTCTAGGATTTAATTCTTCTTCATTCGTTGAACTGAATTCATTCAATCCATATGGCTGCCCAACTAACAAATTGTAATAGTGAGTGGCTAAGGTAGAATTAAAACCAATGCAATTCTAGCAAATAAAAATAAAATAAAAAGTGTGATATATTCAACGTCAGTCATTAAGTAACAGCCATGGGTAGGCTCATCTACCATCCTGGTTTAAAGCCAAGTCTTCAAGGGCTTTTGCTGGGTCTTATGAGGTGGATTGAGCTGAGGGAACATGACTAGGTCAGAGAGGGCCAAAACTGGTGCACCACCTCCATCCAGTCCCACCACGAGTGAAATCAATGCCGTCTCAGTACTGAATCCTGGTCTGAAATCTAACTAAATACAGTCTGGGTAATCCCTTTCTTACATGGTCTTCATAACCTGACCACCTTGTCAACCACCTTTCCTAAAAAGAGATGGCTGGAGATAGAACAAATGTTGTCCAACACCATCAGTTATGGCAATGACTTCCTGTGGAAGGGATCAACAACTGACTCATTAAGTGCCAGTAGAACTACCTTCTCCTTCAAGGATGCATTCACCATCATCTAGATTCAACCATGTGTTCCCTGCGCAGAGGCCTTAACCAGCCAGGAGGAACATAGTATTTAATTCACAGATAACCATGCCAACAGCTCCAGGAACTCAAACCACTTCAGCAGGACAAAGGGGCTCATGTTTGTCCTGATAACAAGCAAAACTGGACCTCAAGCAACTTGAAAGGACCTGCACAGTAGTTAGAATCCCAATTAGAGTAGATATGATAAGTTTTATCTGTCTAATGCCTAGACAATTCTTCATAGTAGCCCTGCAAATGTTTCTCAGGCACCCTTTTTTCCCCAAAATTGGGTCAGATATCTGCATGTTAAGAGCAGAAATATAGCTATGTTTCGTGAGTCTTATTGACACAAGGTAACTCTTAATAAAGGATTTTGCCCATGTTTCATCAGATTTGATGTTTGCTCTCTTCCATCAGGGCTCTAAATGTCTCTTTCTACCTCATCTCCCAGGGTTCCTTTGAAAACCAGGAGGATCTTCATGATCCATACATACAGAAAGAGTGCACATAAGCATAATCCAATTTAAGGTTCCTTTGTTCCATGCAGTGATTACAATACGATCTCAGCTGAACTGAGCACAAACAAGTAGTTTGTCGGTTGCAGCTCATACGTACTTTATGACTATGAATGTATTTTATGCTTATATACACAGTTGATTATGCCTATATATGCAATAACTATTTCTATATGTACAAATGATTATGCATATATATATATACACACACACACAAATGATCATGATTATGCTTATATACTAAAATTGACTACGGGTCTATCTTTGATTGTATCCTTGTTGTAATAACAATTGTTTATGTATGTATTTAGGCATTGAGCATGCTCATTGAAGACAAATTCCTTGTGTGTCCTGACACACTTGGCAAAATAAAAATTCTGATTCTGAACTATAGGAATAATTATTCTTATGTAAAAGCTGTAGACATTCACCTAGATATGGGTCCTTCACTTATTTTTTTAAATTTGTAATTGTTATTTTGTATTGGTGAATTAATAACTTTTATTTTTGATGAAATTTGCAACTAAAATATAATAGAAGGGCATAATAATAATACAGTGATAATTCAATCAGAATAGAAATGAATACATGGTAGTGATTAAAATGAAATTCCTCAAAATCTACAAAAGAAAATTCCATAGTAATATCAATATTGAACTAGTTTAATCCTTTAACATATTACTAAATTGAGACGTATCGGTTGCTAGGTGAGTGGATAGTTTAGAAATGTGATGACATGTACAGGATTTATTATTTTTTTAGTTAAACTGCAAATCATCAGAAGACATTTTGAGAATTTAGGGGGTATATAACTACAGTAAATAAATAGCTACATATTTTTTTAGCAATAGCAATAGCCCTTATACTGCTTCACAGTGCTTTACAGCCCTCTCTAAGCGGCTTACAGAGTCAGTCTATTGCCCCCAATGATCAGGGTCCTCATTTTACCAACCTTGGAAGGATGGAAGGTGGAGTCAACCTTGAGCTGGTCAGGATCAAACTCTTGGCAGTGAAGAGTCAGCCTGCAATACTGCATTCTAACCACTGCGCCACCACAGCTCTTTCCTAGAGACTCAAGGTTGACTCAGCAGTGGTTTCACATATTGGCACAATTTACATCAAGCTGGGTCATGAATATTCAAGATTTGTAACATGACATGATGAATGTACTTTATGATTATGAAGGTATCTTAAGATTGTAATCACAGATTGTCAATTGCAGCCTTATGATTGTAATCACAGTTTGTCAATTATAGCCTGTATATAAGAATAGAGCATGTACATCAAAGACAAATTCCTTGTGTGTTCAGACACGCTTGGTGAATAAATTCTATTCCATTCCATTCCATTCCATTCCATTCAATGGAATGATAATTTAGGTCCTATTGGTCTAATATCCTATCCTTCACAATGTCCTCCAGGAAGCCTTCAATTACAACAGGAGCTTAATTTTTGCAATAAGCCACGAGAGATCCGTCATCCTATTCTTTGATGGTGAATGCCACTTATTTTAAAACAGTTTAAAACAGTAAGAATTCAGAAGCAACCGGTACATTTATTTATTCATTTATATTTCACATTTCTGAACTGCTCATCTCTCTCAAACAGGGATTCTGGGCGGTGTGCAATAAAACATCAAAGATCAGAAGACAAAAGTGTATATAAAATTAAAAAGTTAAAGTTAAAATTTTTAAATTATAAAAAAAAATTAAGGAAGCAAAATAATTAAATCCTGTTAAAAATTAGTTGACCAAGGCAAAGGGAGATCTCTCATCACACCAGCCAGGTTCATATCTTTGATAGTCAGAGCTACTATCAAAAACACACAATTCTTGAAATTTAAAAGTCTGAATTAGAAATAGAATCAACCTACCTATTAATTTCTCCATGGTGCCGTCATACTTTTCAAAGCTACAATTTCCCTGAAAGCAACCCAGATAACATTCAGAATGAGGAGAAGGCTGGTGATAAACCCCACCAAAGCAAGAAACATGTTCTTCTCAGCTACACAGATACACAAAAGGGAAAACATGAATTGTTTTATGCGGTAAGACTAATAAATAGACCATGCTAGAGTTTTTTGTTCATACTCATCATTCTAGCTCACATATAAGCAAAGTGAGAAATCCATCCATCCATCCATCCATCCATCCATCCATCCACCACAATAATACAAACTCAAAGTGAACCGCTCCAGACTCAATTGCAGAAAATATGACTTTAGTAACAGAGTGGTCAATGCCTGGAACTCACTACCTGACACTGTTGTTACATCCTCA
>JANHFO010005028.1:269906-284116 GCA_032468095.1 Pareas carinatus
TCTGTAATAAAACCCAATATGGTGGTATTAAGATTACAGAAGGGAGATCACACACATATTTTGAACACTTGATATATGTGTAGAAGCATTGGGTTGAAGAACAGGCAAAAAGGCATAATTATCGTCTTCGGAAGGCTAACCTGGAAAAGTTGAGAAAAAATTCTGATTAAGTATGAGAGTGTAGAAGTCCAGCTTGGAAATATGACTAGATTTTGAGTTCATTTCTTCTTTCTATCAATATACTCTACTGGTGTCCTTTTCATATGATTGTCTTATATGGAAAGTATTTGTCATGGAGATAAATGCTTGACATAATTTCCCACATATGGAAAGATTAATGACTACCATACATTAGAAAGGATTCCCAGGATCCCTGCCATGTCTGTCTGTTGAACTGGCCTACCTCAAAGGGCTGACAGTCATGTCTATTGTGTAAGCTGCCAAGGGCCACTCTGTAATTGAGATGGTGTACAAGTCTATCAATAAAGTAAAGAAAAGAAAGGAAAATGAAAAATACTCCATGCAAATCGGTGTTGGTCCTGCTTTCCCATATTCTTTCCTGTGTAGGATTATCTAGAACATAGGGTAGAGATTTATGGAAGGACAGCTTTTTCTTGACTAGCTTGAGTTCTTCCTTCCCTTTGCTTTCTCCTCTGAGACCTTAAGAAGAGCACTGAACCACACCCAGTTTCCAGTTACAAAAGGAAAATGCTGAAAGCATCATAGTGTGGATGGGTTTTAGAGGAAGAATTGTGTGGTGTAGGAGAGTAAGAATTTGCAGCTGAGAGATTGGAGTAGCCAGTAGGGAAGCTTACCGGTCTTACTACCCCAGTAGAGATGCCAAAGCTACAGCTAGTCAGCCAACAGCTGGCAAGCACTTTCATTTTTTCACCCCAACCCAGGCTGAGAAATTTCAAAGCCAAAACTTAGGTAAACAATTCAGAACAGCAGCAGAAAGCAACAAAATTGAACTAAGCTGAAGATAGCAAAACAGGGGCTGATGGCTTTGTTATAAGCCCAGTCAATAAAGACTGTTCATAGGAAATTTAAGAATTAAATACATGCACAGGGATAGACATTAATAATGTAGTATAATATAATATGGCATAGGTTAAGTGATTCAAAGTTAAGAATAGCATTTTTTAAATTCTGCATATTGATATAATATGCTTAATTTTGTACTTTCAATCACATACATCTGTCCCCAGTAGAGTTTTGCAGCTCTTTATCACTGCAGTAATTGAGTCAATCTTTGCTGCTGGTCAACCTGTTTCTCTTTCTTTCCATCTTTCCCACAATTATAGGTTTCTCAAGGCAGCTTAGATCTTTGCATAATGTGTCCAAAATATAATTGGAGTCTCGTCATTTGTACCTTGAACAAGAACTCTGGTTCAAGAACATCAATCTATGATCTAGTTCTTCATTTTCTTGGGTATTCTTTGACACCAACATTCAAAAACATTTGTATCTCCGCCCCTGGCGAAGTCTGCCTTTCATTTCTATAGAGTATCTCTCGGAAATCCATTGCTGCACGATCCTGATCTTTGTAGATATAGACATATGTCAATATCGGAATACCTTTTCCAAACCCTTCATTGTTCTTCTACAAAGTCCTAGTTGATGGCCTGTTTCTTAGCTGCTGGTTCCCTTACTGTTGGTTTGTCATCCTAAGAAGCAGAACCTATCTACCCTTTTGAGATTATATTGTCATTTATAAGGCTGGTTGCTGTACCTGTGTTATTAGCTCAGTCTTATGTTTAATCTTAGTCCCATTTTTTCACTGTGCTTCTTGATTTTATAGCTTCAGCTTCCAGATCATTTGTTTTCAGAGGAGTGTAAACAGCATACTTTAGATTATTATTGTTTCTTTCCCCAGTTTTAAAATCATGATGACTTCCTTCTAATTCAGTATTCCTCGATATATATGTTTGGTTTAAAAATGTGGTCCCAATAATTGTATTGTTTTAGCTTACACTTGGAATTTGAACCTGGGTGGATTCTCTGTTCAATGAAAATATATTTGATAATAAGGAGAACAGTGGTCCAATAGAACTGTGGTAGAATACCAGTTGTTGTGTCTGATTATGCCATGACTCCCAGTCTCTCAGCTTTGAAAGTAATAGCAGTAGCCAGCCTGAGATGTTCTTGAAAAGGCTGGACTAGATTAGCTCTCTCAGGGCCGAAAGCAACAAACATCCTTCTGAATTGTTGCCAATAACAACAACATGGAAGTAAGTGTCTAAGCAGTCAGTAGGAAGAGAACACAAATTGAAAAATTTATAATTCTTGTCAATTTTTTTCTTTTAATGCCTCATATAAACTAAACATAAGTAAGATGTTAGGTTTTTTTACCATGTGCTTTAAACATATTTCACATTACCAGCCCAGTGGATTTTAATATATGCCCTGTAATATATATCACCCCTATCTCAGCTATAAAGTGTCTCTCTTCAACTGGGATGCTTAAAAATTCATGCCATTCTGGCAGAAAAAAAAGACTTTTTAAAAAACTGTCTTACTATTGTGTTGCTCCCTCTGATATACTCTTTTGCTGAGCAGGGAGAGAAAACAATTAGAGTTAGTAACAATGTGTTGAAAAGATCAGCAGCAGCTGCCTAAAAACAACCTGGCAAGACTTTCTCAGGATGGTGTTAACATCTACCACTACTCAACTCTCAGGTGTCTGTAAGAACCCATCTTCCAAGCTTTAACACCTCAGTTGGGTAGTTTTAAAAAAGATTTCCCAAACTTCTTTAAAAGGCGTTCAAACTTTTAATTCAAGGAGCTGCTCACTAGCTGAAGAGGGTAAGGAACGAAACATGGCTTAGATAGGAAAGGAGCTGAGTTTGATTGGGCCATGGAACTCCACATTGCCTTTATTGCTTTCAACAGCTTTCCAGGATTTCACATAGCAAATTCTGTAGATTCACATTTTGTAGGCAGAACATCTGCTGTGCAAGTCAGCTACAGCATCCGGATCCTTTTCACACTTTTTTGTACCTGAAAGGATTAGTGACTTCTAAGTCTGGCCACTTTCCCTTGGTAGTTGCCCTTGAGTTGCACATGTCATAATTTTTGGAATTTATGGAGATTACTACTATTTGAATACAGATTTCATATTAACCAGCTTTCTTGTACAGAACCAAGATTTGATTTAAATCTGGCTGCCCACCACATTCTTGTTATTCAAAGTAAAAAAATTCTTGTTATTCAATGGTCTGGTTCTTAAAGGTTGAGGGAGTACAGACATCCCGTGCCCAGCAGGCAGCTGAAATGTCCAGGCAACCGGTAATTATAATTGGCAGATGCTTTAAGCTAAGATTTTAAAACTGAACATGTCACAGAAATGTTCTGTACTTAGCTTATAAATAATCCCCCATAGTGTAATAACTTTCCCTGACTCTAATCTGCATTTTAAGATTGTTTGTTTTTGAACTTGGAGGAAGAAAACCAAGTTTGTGTGATAAATTTGAACTTATGTAAAAATAACTGGTATGACTTGGAATAGCCATAGGAGGATGCTTGGAATGTTTTGTTACTACTTCTTCTGGAGTTTTAATATAGCTTGATCAAATATTTGAAAGAAGGCATATTTATGGTGATCATCTTCATGGCCAGCTTTCCAATCAATCAATCACTCAGCTTTAATGTTCTTGAAGCATCTGACCATTTATCTGAGGAGGTTCAGGTCAACCATTCTTCTCTAATGCATGTGGGAAAACATCCCCATTTCAGGAAAATAAATATCCAAAGAAAAGTTCTCTCTTCATATAGCTTGGAAAAATTGGCTCACTTCACCTCTCACTGGAGAAAAACATGAGCCAAAACAGACATTATTCCATATGAAAGGTTTTCTTGAGTCAAATAGACATCATTCCGTATAGAATCAGCTTTACTTGACTCTTAGATATTTTTACTGTAAAGAATTCATAAAAATAGGATGCAGAATGAAAACAGAAGACTGGCTGAATTTCAGAATCAGTATTCTTATATTGATGAGTTGAATTGCAAATTCATATGGATATAGTCAGCTGCCATGTTTACTGGAAAAAATAAAGTAATTCATATAAATATCATGCCCTTAAATGCCAGTATAATGTAATAGGCTAAGGCGCCTTGACTGGTGCTTCTAACAAATTAATTTTTGATTTCACATCCTTAATTGTTCCACCTTTTTATGAAATGAAAATCAACAATTTTCTCAGTGAGAAGGTATGGAAATATTTTTTCCACTTAAAAAAGGTCAGTTTTGTGTGTATGAGGAAGTGGAGGGGGGAGAGAGAGACTGAAAGGATTTGAACAAGACTAGCTTGTTTATTATTCTAATTCTAAACATAGTTTTAAAATATTTTGGTATCTTGTTTTGTTTTAATGCAATTATGATAATTGGCAATTTGACAATCGTTAGAAGTATCTTAACAGAACCAGTTTTAGACATGGCCTAATTTGGATTGTTAGCAATGCTACACCAGTTATGCAAGTCACTTGAGTGCATCAAGACCACAATTAAATTAAACAATTATACATTTGCACTGTTAGTGGTGCCATATTTGAGCCTTTGTGATAACTTTCATTGGTATGTTTGGAACTCCAGTTACGAGGAGATTTTCTGGAGAGTGTTGTACAAAACACAGAGGAGGCGGGGAGGGTACAAGAAGAAGTAGACTTCAAGTGCAAACCTTCCTAAATAAGTACTCTTCTAAAATTACCTAGAGCTCTGAGGTTCCACTGATTAATATTGTATTGTTTCCCTCTAGTGTCTTATTCAAGCAACTGCATAATTCAGTTCATATTTAGGTCACCTAAGCTACTCAGTATTTCAGATAAAAATGGAAGCAGTTGTGATTTTATTAGAAGTTGAAACTCATATTACCAAAATGGAGAATTCACAGATATCCCGGCAGTTTTTAGGAACACTCTTACTGCAACCAAACATTATCCTACACCTTATATATTCCCTTATATATTCAAGATGGACAGTATTTAATATTTTATTGTTATGTACATGCAGAGGTATGGGTTTATACATATGTTGTTTATAGTGTGTTTAGGTATGAGTCATGTGTTTCACTTTGAGAGAGGGCAACTAAATTTCATTTTTGATGTATGTCGTTGTGTCCACAGTAAAATGACAATAAAGGTCTTATCTTACCTGATAAAACCCATTTTTCATATTTAATAACATTCGATATGATGGTGTATCTTTATACATATAAAATGTATACTACCACTACCACCACCACTACCATCACCACCACTACCACCACTACTGCTGCTGCTGCTGCTGCTGCTGCTGTTGCTCTTGCTCTTACTACTACTACTACTACTACTACTACTACTACTACTACTACTACTACTACTACTACTGTTGTTGTTGTTGTTGTTGTTGTTGTTGTTGTTGGATAGGGATGCTGAGTTTACCTTATTCTTGGGCTGGAATAAGATGAAGTCGGCCTCGAGACAAGGAAGAGAGGCGCTGTGGTCAAGGAACGTTTGGGTTGGGAGTAATAAGCAGTGAAAAACTCCCTCCGTCTTTAGATTCTCCTGGCTTAAGAAGGGCAAAGAGATTGAGGGCAGACTGGAATTAGAAACTGCCATCCCCCTGAACGTAATCTACTCTCCCCCCACCATTTTCTTGAACCTCCTTTTAATGTCCTTCACAGATGAAAGTCCCACCCTTCAGTTGGACTTCTCCTACTACTCCTATGAATACGAGGTGGACCCCTACCCTTCGGAAGGAGACGCCTTTGAACTGACCACCGCAAGTGGCACAGAGGCGCAAGACAACGGCAGATACCAGGGAGCTGCTGTGATCACTGGGAAGTGAATGGTGAGGGGGTCAGTGTGGCCTGGGGGCAGGAGGCTTGGCACGCCTCTTCTCCCTCCCCGCCTCACCCTTTTCTCCTCCCCCTCCTTTCATGTTTCCTAGAAAGTCCTTTCCGCTCAGTCTAACAGAGCCAACTCCCGGAGGGATCCTGGCCATTTTATTGTTCTGTGTCTTGCTGCCGAAGGAAGATGGAACTTTGCCCTGCCCTTCCCGGGGCTCTCACAGCAGCCTCCTTGCCGCTTCCCCACTTGTATTGCGCAAGCTACGTAGGGCAAGCTGGAATCCGGGCCCTCTTCCGGAGTTGCTCGTCCCCAGTGGACCATCATTCCGACCAACTCTGCCCCACTTGTGAGTGGAGAAAGGATGGCACCGTTGATCTCCACAACACAGACAACGCCATGGCAACCAAAGCACAAGAACTACAGGTCATTTGTTTTGTGCAAGATATCGCTGCACCCCTCTGTCACCCCCTCCTCTCAGCCTGGAGGGTGGAAGAAGGGCTTGGACAGGACAAATCTCCTCTGTTCAAGGGTTGGTGTGGGCGGGATAGGAGTGGGCTTTCCAGTCTCACTTTATCTTCCCCCTCCAGATTGTCCTTCCTTCCTTTGCCTGCAACGAAAAGCATGTGTCCACCTCATATTTTCCAGAGCGCTGAAGCTGGTCCACTTCTACCTTCTTCCCCCTGTTAAACTTCTAAAACCATGGATGGTAAACATGTAGCTTTCCAGATGTTGCTAATTAAAAACTCTGAGCTCCCAGCCAGCTTGGCTAGAGCTGAGACATCCTAGGATTTCTAGCTTGTAAACATCTGAGGCTACAGCTTCCCCTCCTGTTTTACGTCATCCATGAGTGATGGCAAAATAAACTATTTATAAAACTTGATGAAGGTCAGAGAATATTTTCTAAAGGGATTGCGGTGTGAAAGCTACTACTACCAGCCCTGGCTCTTCTATAATGCAGTTATGTTCAGCCTTGATGAACTATATGCAGAAATACTGTATATGCTGTACTCAATATTTATTGTAAAACAAATGTTTTATTCTCTCCAACTTATCCCCCGATAGAACCAAGTTGGCCAGGTGACCCCAATCTTGGCGTATCTTTTTTTAAAAAAATCTCTGCTCCTTGGGCATACCTGTTCTTGCCCACCGTACATCTGTTTGTTTATTCCAAGGGCTCAGCAGAACAGCCTGTTCCCCACTTGCTCAGGCATTGCAGGGGCACAGTTTGCTTTTTATGATTCGGCACAATCCTTTAGTGAACTGGAGCATCCAGGGATTGGGTGGGATGGGAGAAGTTTGGTTTAGATATTGATAAAATATTTTATTAAAAATTGATTTTTAAAACAAGCTGTGACTCTTTTTTTGTTTCTTCCTGAGATCATACTTTGTGAGTAGGGGTCTGAGGTAGATCCAGGAACAGAAAGCATGCGATTAATGAAGACTGAATCGGCAACAAGCTTATTTTTGAAAGTTTTCTTTCAATCCATTTATTAGAGACATACTTGGGCTTTCCCAAATCCATACAGCTAAGCCACAAAATAAGGGGAAGAACGATCTACTTCACAAGACTTCATAATTAATGAGGAACATAATTAGGCTTCTTGGATGTTGGAACGGAGCTGAGATTGGGCAAGTTTTATCCAGTTATATTATTTAAGAACTCCAAGGACAAACTGACCATCAACTGCTTCCTCAAATATTTATATATATATTGGGAAGACCGTGAAAAGCCCCAGCCAGCCCCTTTTCTGCTGTCCTTCCCTTCACAGTACAGTGAAGACCGTCTCTCCTTCACCTCAGAGCCTGGGAGTGGTGGACGATTTTGAGGGCAGCGTCTCCTTTAAGGTCTTCACAGACATAGCAGAATCCTTCCGGTGGCCAAAGAGTCTCCTCTTCACATTTGACCTGAATTCTTCTGAGATGTAGTAGTAAATGAAGGGGTCGACGCAGCTGTTGCAAGTGCTCAAGGCCAGGCTAGCCATGTAGGCCACATAGACCGTCCCATCACTCCGGAGGCAGGAGCGGGAGTAGTGGAGGAGCAGCAGGACATGGCTCGGGCTATAAAAGGCCACCACCGAGATAAGCATGAGGGCTGTCAGCTTGGCAGCCAAAGCATACTTTTCACCGCTGCCCAACAAGACCCAGAGTGTAGCCCCACAGCTGAACACCATGATGAGGAGAGGGGTCAGGAAGCCACAGGCAACGAGGATGATGAAGTAGTAGTAGTAATACTTGACTTCCTCTTCCCACGGCAGGGCATCGTGACATAGGGTCTGCTTGGTCCTATAGAGCGGGAAGGACTGGCGGAAGAGAGTCAGAGGCAGGGTGAAGAGGGCAGCCACCACCCAAACTGCAGCACAGGTGCCCATGGCAAAGGCAGAGCTGCGGAAGGAACGGGCGAAGAACGGGTGGGCTACAGCCAGGTAGCGATCCATGCTGATGCAGGCCAGCAGAATAAGGGAGCAGTACATGTTGCCGTAGAAGGCTGCTGTGGTCAAGCGGCACATGGCCTCTCCAAAGGGCCAGTGGTTGCCCAGGAAGTAGTAAGAGATCTTCAGAGGAAGCAGCAGGCATAATAAGAGATCGGCAGTGGCCAGATTTATCAAGAAAACGGTGGAAGGCAGTTTCTCCACCCTCGTGGCGAGCACCCAGAGTGCCAGAGCATTGGCGGGGAGTCCGATGAGAAAGATAAGGGTGTAAAAAGATGGCAGGACGATGACGGTGAGTGCGCCTGCAAGTGAACCACGTGAATCTTGCGAGATATGCAGGAAAGTATGGTTGTCCTCAATGATGACCTGCGCTGGGATGACGCGAGGGCACAGATCATTCTGTCGCACGGGTGGATTCTCATCTGTTCCATTGAGACTGTAGTCTAACAATAGAAAGAATCTCGTCAGTGATGCTAGTTAGTGCTGTGAGTCCCCAGTCCCCCTCCAGCCTTCAGCTCCATCTGTTTTTAAAAAGCAAGTCCCTTTCCGCTCACCCCACCCCTTCTTTGGGGTCTATGTGAGCCTTTGAGTCAGTTTTCAACTCCTGAGACCGCCTGGACTGTAGTTTTCTTGGCCTGGGTTTCAGAATTCCTTTGCCCTTGCCCGCTTCCTAGAGCTGAGAGAGAAGGCCATTAGTCTTGTGCCTTAACCACTACACCAAATTGTCTCTCCTCCCCTTCGAATCGTAGAATCGATTGGAAGGATCTTGCAATTAAAGCATTCCTGCAGCAATCCAGTTTCTGCTTAACTACTGCATTCCCACTAATACGAAGTGCTCAAATTGCTGCTCTCCACTTGTTTATATTACTGGAATGTTTCTCGTACTATTCTGCTCTCCTCTGCTTCTTTGGCAGCTCTTCATATGTTTGAAGACTGTTTTTGTATTGCTTTCATCTGTTTTTAGATCCAAGAATACGCAGCTTTTTAAAACACCCCCCCCCTCCAATAAGGATTCCTTCCCATCCTGATTCTGGTGCCGATCATGTTCCAGATAGTCTTTAAAATGTGGCATTATTTCAAGTGCATTTTAAAACAATCCTATTACTCTGCTGGCTCATATTCAGCTTTTGATCAATTTAAGAAATCTAAAATTCTTTTCATACAACCTCTTCCAAAACGGAACTGTTTCTCCATCTTATCTACTGTATATTCTTTCTTGTTCTGGAGATTTCCCATTTATGTCTGTTTCCATCCTGCTGATTTTGACTGCAGATTATGCACTCTTTTTCTACAGCGTTTGGTTCCCCTAGCTTCATGAAATTTGCAGAAGTAATTTATAATAATGTTAAACATCACAGAGCTAACAACATCTTGATGCTCCCTACGCTGTTGGATTCATGAAAGCGACAGGAAATGGCTGTTTAACCAGCTGTGTATATTTCATTAACCAACTGTGTTTGTATATCAGAGCTAAGGAAGAGGTTCATGCCATCAAAATAAGGTTGCAAATAGCTCAAATATTTTCCTCTTCTAAACTTTCTTTTGAATTGTGGTGGCTCTTGACTGCAATAATCCTGACAATTTCTTTTCTAAGGGATGCTTTTTACTTTTTCTCCAGCCTCCAAAAGAAGTAGGATTAGCTAATGATGTGATGACATCAACACAGCAAGCAAAATATTGGCTTGCTTTCACTCTTTAGAGAGTTACGGTGCTTTAGCATGGCATTTTTTTTCAAGGTGATACTTTAAAAAAACAAATAGTGCCACGATTCTGGAGGGCTTTGGTGGCTACAAATCTGGGAATGTCTGCCCCATTTGATATTCCTGAACTGTAAGTAGCTACACGGCTGCATGATCTACAAGACTTTAGGTTCTCCACTTAGGCTACTCATCAAGGATTTCTAAACTTTCAGACCACAGAATGTGTTAAAAAAAAGAAAACCCGTCCTTGGAAACCCTCATGAGGAAGTAAAGCTCTAAGCGATAGAAAATATGCTTTGTTTAAGCGGAGGAAAAAAATGTTTCATTCTTAGTGTTTCATGGAACCCTATCGAGATATCCTAGGATTCTGGACATTTAAAAGTCCTCCTACAAACAAAACAATTTCTTAAGACAGGGGGGAAAAAAACCCTGACCAATCATTTTTCCCTTGAAGTATCTTAAAGAGAGCGGTGGCACGATTAGACAGCGTCTTTAACAGAACTCTGGAGGGGATCTTGGTGGATATTTTAAAAACCTGAAACAGTCTGATCATCCCCACAACCGCCATCCCAACCTCTCGGTTCCTCAGCCTTCTTGGTCCTGCTACGCATATTCCGCCTTGTCCTTCAGCCTCTTGCAAGCTAAGCGAGGCTGGGGAGGTTTAGCTTCTTACCATCATAATCAGCAGTTTCTGAAGCCGACACCTTCCAGCAGCAGACAAGCAGCAGTGACAAGAAGCATCCCCTCGCCCCAGCATCACCCAGTGACATCCTGTGCATTGTCAGCAAGAGTGGCTCACTGTGCTGTGGGGAGTCTGGCAACGTCCCATTTCCTGCCGTGACAGGCTCTCAACTTCAGAGGACATAGTTTCCCTCCCATGGGCCTGTTCTGGGAGTGGCTGCGGAGGGGGCTTTGTTTTTTTTCCCCCCACAGCAAGACATGACAGGCAGGAAGTACATGTCTCGGGGACACAATCCTGTTCCTGACAGGCGTTGGAGAGAAGCGGGTGGGGGGGGGAGTCCCAAACCAGGATATTGGGGAGTGGATTAAAATCCAGAAGCCCCTTTGAGTTTGACCGATGAATTATAGCGCTTGTCTCTGCTCAACATACTCATAGAATGAAACCGAGAGCGTAGTTCTAATCAAAACACTTTTATTTAAAATAAAATAAAATATAAAAGCTCTAATCTGAGTAATAGGCTACATCTTGGCAGATAGTTCACTCCTGCGTGCTATCTGGCAGGAGTTCAAAGAGAAAGAAGGGAAGAAGTATTTGGGTCTTGCGCAGAAGTATCTTAGGTCACAAGGTCCGTTATCAAATATTGTCATGGATACATTGCTGATTTAAGCAGCAGCAATTAGAAATATAGGAAAACATAGAGCTATACTGTAGAAATACATAGAACAGATCTATAGGTCATCTGGCAACTATAGAACACCGTGACACTTTCTTTCCACAGTTGTTAAGTGAATCGCTGCAATTATCAATAACATGGTTTTCAAGTAAGTCTGGCTTTCCCATTGAGTTTGTTCGTCAGAAGGTGGCAAAAGGGAATCAGATGATCCTGGGACACTGCAACCATCATTAAATATGAACCAGTCACCAAGTGGCTGAATTTTGGTGACCATGGGGATGCTACAATGATCGTAAGTGTGAAAAATGGTCATAAGTCACTTTTTTCAGTGTTGTTGTAGCTTCAAACAGTCACTACTACAAACTGTGGTAAGTCGAGGACTACCTGTATCTACATTATTTGAGACAGGCAAAAGGGTAATTGGATCAATTTAAGAACCTCTACTCAAAAGAATGCTTTTCCTGCATTCTTTGGATTCCTGCAACTCATCCTTTGAATTTGCTTCCTAAGGCAAGATACTCCCCACTTTAAGGAAAAAAAATGAGGTCGCCACATTTTTTGAAACTGTGTCATTTGCCTTTCCTGGGTATGTCAATGTATGTGCAAAGAAAACGATATCGAGTATTCTTGCTTTGATAAGATAAATTGCTGACTGTGATGCGAAGCCCGTGTCAAAGATGAAGAGGCTGAAAGACGTAACAATGAAGATTTTCAAATTATACTCTTCAGGTATTTAGTTCCAATACTTCAATAAAACAGTGGTATCCAGTGCCCATAGCTGCTAATCACCAGGTGTTTAAACTGAACATGGAAGGCTAGTACCTACCAGTTCTTCCACCTGAAAAGGTCCTTGGGTTGCTCAGGATTTGCATGGAGAGGCCCTAAATGCACATCTCTTCAAACTATTACAGGGCATGATGAATGGGCAAGGCAGGGGCATTTAATTTATTTACTGTATATCTTCTACCTGCTTCTTAAGCAGGAGCTGTGCGCCCAGGAGGAACTCCAAGAAATGCACCAGCTCAGTACCACCCCATTCAGAGTCAAAGATGAAATGGTATCTGAACCTGGGAGGTCAAAATAATAGGCTTCATCAGAGATGAAGACATAGACCCACCCTCCACAATCCCAGGCTGAATATCTGCATGGAAAATATTTTCATCTCTTGCACCAACATCCAGAATAGCTGACAGATGTGTTTTAATGCTCAAGAAAAAAAATACATTTATATTAGTACGTCTTTCATGGAAGGTCGGCTAACACAGAGGAAATGAAATATTTACAGAACAGCAGTTTGAAATTGTTAGCTTTGCACCTGCTGAGTGCGTACCTATTGATGTCAAACATACTATAGTCACTCTTGACATGAGCAACAAAATCATTCCAAACACAAGCATCAAAACACACAACAAGGGCTTCCTCTGAGATGCTTCTGTTTTTTATTTTATTTCGCTTTTACATGAAATGCTGTGTAGAGTGCAGATAAATATCCATACAGCATTCATATTTTTCTGACTGTAAAGCCTGACGGAGACTTATAGTAAATAGTATGTATAGTTTTAGAATGTTGGGGACCCCTGTGCTGACTCATACCTGCCAAGGCTGTTAAGTATTCATTACAAGGAATGAGTGCTTCTCTAGGCTAGCTGCTAGGTTATCAATGCAAAACCCAGAACAGCTCCTATTCTAAGGATCCTATACCAGATCCAATACTAACATTCATGCGTTCTGCTCTGACTGAAGGTTTCCTTTCTAATACTGATGATGGAAGAACTGATGATGCAATTTTTCACTGTACAATGCAGCAAAGGTTTCTACTGACCACATCACAGCCACATCTCACCACTCTTGACTCCTTGAAGCTGACAGAGTGACAATTCTACTGCCTCCCAGGCCTTTCCAGACACCTTGATAAAGTCAGGTTTGAACCTCAGTTCGAATTTTCAGTTATGTTTATTAAGGAAACAATTCCATTTTTAAAGAAAAAAAAGTCTACAATATAAAGCGGTACCCACAGAAGATGAGACATCTGTAGCATCACCAATGGGTTTTGAAAAACTCTGTTGTGCTTCAATACTCCTTCTACGTGGCATCATGGTAATACTAAGTCCCAGATGTGCAATTATAAAGATATCTTGATCCCCTGAATTTTCATCATAGACTCAAGACAAGAGCAATGTATTCAGTTAGTGTCCTTCAATGCTTCTACCATACTTGCCTCTATGTTTCTCTATAATTTTTGCCAAAAGAAGTGTTTATAGATTGTATAGAATCCATCCATTCACAAGAAACAATAATTGAAGGCATTATGATACCACTTGAGATACGTTTCTATGGGACATTGATGAAAAGAGATATTTTCGCCTGCATAATATTTGAGGGATTTGGAACGATAGGCTGTGCAAATATGGAATTTGTTCTTCTACTGGCTAGATATATATCAATATATAATAATTCATTTTAAAAGATTTTTCCTTCCATTGTTGAATGTAAGGACACTAACATTTACATATTCTTTTCTATCTTTTTTCATGGCTTTTAATTTTCTCCATCACTCACACTTCTGCATTTTTTTTATACAACTATTATATGGGGTTGTATCATTTTATCATTTGTACAGTAAAGTATTCCATTTTCCTACATTTATTGAATAATAAGCACAATTCAGCATAAATGAAGCAATTTAATTTGACAAACCTCAGTGGAAATTTTTTTCATAAATTCCAAAGGAATACTGTGATGAAAACTAATATTTAGTGATTGCATCATTAACTTCCATTTCTCATATCTGTAAGAAGAAAAATAAATTAAGGAAAACGAGTCCCTCAGGTAGCCGGTTGTGAGTCTCTCCTGGTGAAGTGGGGACCTGGTAGGCAGTTGGGCATGCTGGTCGTGTA
>JANHFO010005029.1:5257-28282 GCA_032468095.1 Pareas carinatus
GAATAAAATCCAATATTTTTATTCCAGTTAATTACTTGAACATAAACTTCTACAAAAATCTTCATAATTGACTAATAATATCCCTAACATTTTGACCCAGCTGATAAAGTCACTTGTAGTTTGAGGTCACAGTTAGTATATCTACACTTATAGAGAAAACTAGCTCTCTCATCAATCATTACTTTTGTAGCGATGATTTATTATGTGCATTAAAAATCTAGTAACCACCCCACACAACCCCCCCTCAAACCAAAGTTCTCATTCAAAGCACAAATGACCAGCCTCAAATTGTTCTACTTCAGATACATTATGCAAAGACACAACTTTCAGAAAAAATCTTTGTTGCTGGGAAAAGTAGAAAAGAAGAGGGTGAACAGCAGCAAAGTAGATAAATTTACTTACAGTAGTGATGAGTGCACCATTGTAAAAAAAAATTGGAAGACTAGATTAGGATGGATTATCTTGGAGAAAATGTATTTATGCGGTTGCTAGGAGTCAAAAATTACTTGGTGGCACATAATAGGTTTTGATAATATTAACACTGTCCACATTATAAAACTTACAAAGCCGTTCTCAAGGTTCATTTAAATCCTATATAGTCTTTATTTACTCATTGTATTAAAGTTCCAGAAAGTAGGCAATATATTTCCCAAACTCAAATACATTTTGAGCATTAATCTTCGGAAAACAGCAACGCCCAGAGAGAGCCTGGTATTATACTAAGAGGACTTGCTAGATCAATTTCTCTTTCCAGAGAAATGCTAGACCAACTCTACAATTAAGAAAAGCTGCAACCTTATGTATTAACATGTGGGCATGGTAAACATAGCTCACTAGCTTCTACCTCACTGTTCCAGGAAAAGTTCAGTTGTGTATTTCCATTGTTTGTCTGCACACGTTCACTTGTCTTTGCAAGGCATGGATGTAATGCCATCATGTGGCCAAAAAGTAGCTTGCAAGCATTTCTTAATCTACCATTTACTTAAACCTCAATAATTTAGAAGAATACAACAGAGACAAATGCAAGGTTCAGAAGCGATGTGGGGTTAGAATCTTCTCCATTTAGATACTTAGCTTAATGGTTTTTTTAAAAAAATAATCTGAGATGTGGCTTTTTCAGTAATTAGTCCTCCCAATTCATCTGTTAATAATAATCTGTTTTATTAGTCCAGGATGAAGCAGCTTCTCCAAATAATAATTTTCTTTGTTGGCAAGATTGTCATGATTGTAGTCCTGATCTTCTCTGTCTCCTCCTTCTTCCCATGTTTCTATTTCTAGCAGTATAAAGTGTCAGGCAGTCTTTTCACAGACGTTGAATGGAAACTAGCTCTACCCTGCAATCGCTTAGTTTTTACAGAGGTTGGGAGTCTAAATTGGAAGGCAAAACTGGGCCCGAAATTCTTGAGCGTACTCACTGTAGAATTTGACTCATTCAAAGTAGCCCAATTTAGCTGTAGTAGCAGACTGGTATATATTTAGTTTTGTTTGTGCTTTGCCAGACTTTTGAGAGGGGGTTGCGGGGAGTAGGGTTGTTGTTTTTGCTAAGTTGCTGTGTTTATCAATTTTCTTCCAGAAAAAGGATTCCAGAGACTCAGTTTATTAAAATTAAAATTAATCAGCTCTGCTTATAAAAAAATGAGAGTGGTATGCACTTAGGATGCAACTTTAAGTGTAATTTGGGATAAATTCATTTCACGTAATAGGACTTATTTTTGCTTATATGTACATAATAGTGTATCATATAAGTTATGCATGGTATTTATTGCACTTGGAAATCTTTAATAACATTAATACATTGGAAAGTGCATTTTTAAAAAGTCCAAAGATGAACACCTGTTGAATTTTCCATCCAAAGTAACATACAGAGAGTCTCAAGGATAAAATTTATCCCCCCAAACCAGTGACAAAATCTTTTATATAGGTCTGATTACTAGCCTGACTAATTGACTGAGTTACACTTCTGTCTTTCAAGTGGACAAAATCCTTTTGTCTTCTTGTCTTGATTTGTGATAATGTTGCAGGGCTCAGGATCTTCTCTAAATCAGACCCCAGATCAGCTGATCCAATCTAAGTTGTGTATCTCAGGGACATTCTCTTCAGGCAACTGTGGTTTATTTATATATATCAAAATTCTTAACTACCCATGTCTCTCATAGAGGGGCTTTGGGCTGCGTACAATTGAGTCAATACAATAAAACATTAAAAATGAATAATTTAGGCTAATTTTTTAAAAAAATGCAACATAACATTATAAAACTGAAAGAGATGGAGAGGTCCAAGATGGCGAGTTTGTTAATACAAGCAGTGTATCTGGGTGTTTGTAACCAGTTCCATAGCTGTGTGGACCCTTGTGTCCCCCATGCAAGGCTACATGGCCAGGTTTTTTGAAAGGCCAGAAGATTAGGAGCTTTCCTCACCAAGGGGTAATTTGTTCAACAAAGCAGGGATAGCAGCAGAAAAGGCCCTCTTCCTTGATCCCGCTAGTCAAATTCTCCGTTTGAAGCATATCTTCCCTGCCTGAAAAAGAGGGATAGGTGATGCGTTCAGATAAAGCCAGTTTCATAGCTAATGTGGCCACATGCCATTTAACAAGGTGTTAACCAACACCTTGAGTTGGACCCCGCAGCAAACCAGCAACCAGGGCAGTTCACGGAGCAGAGGTGTTATATGTACTTTTCTTTGGGCACCTAGCATAGCACACGCAACTGCATTCTGCACCAGTCAAAACTTATGAATACTTTTCAACAATAGGTTCAGTCCAGTCACACTGCTGAGCTTCTGAACCTGACTGAGACTGAGACTGATCCCTAGCAATAGTTCACAGTGAAGATGCAAATATGTTGCTGAAATGTAAGAGTTGAATCAAATTGTTTCAAAAGCTATAGGTATTACACAGAGCCTCGTGGGTTGGTGTAGTGGTTAAGGCATCAGACTAGAAACCAGGTGACTGTGAGTTTTAGTCCCATCTTAGACATGGAGCTAACTGGGTGATTTTGGGCTAATCACTTTCTCTCAGAATTGGGAACAGGCAATGGCAAATTACTTCTGAAAAATCCTGCCAAGAAAACTTCAGGGACTGATCCAGGAGTAAATAAAAACCCAACTGACTCAAAGACACATATCACACATAGACACAAACACACAGGTTGGATTCATAAAGGAGTCCCGTGAAAGACGGGAAATGTATTATTTCCTGGAACTGAGGTCTGATCGTGATGGAAAAATTCTTGATTGCATTTCCCCCAAAACCCAATGCAAGTGGAAAGCTCGCCCAATAAGAAAAGGTGGTTATAGCACCCTTTGTCCAAATGTGCTAGTTTCCTTCTAAGAAGGAACAGAAAGGGGAGAAGCATTTCAGGATCTATGAAGGGGGGGGGAGAGGGAGAGATGGTGGGGAAAGAGAGTATTGTTTCATGGGGAGGAAGAAACTTGCTAAAAGCTCCCTTGTTTTGCAGCTAGGACACAGGAGCAGCAGCTGTGTTCAGCTATATGGCACAGAACAAAATAACTATACTGGTTTTACATGTTATGTTATTGATCTGGACAGTCATGTTGTGTTATGGATCTAGCTTGCCTTCAGAAGTTATGGCTACGTCATCACTGGAGGTCTTCAAAAAGAGACTCGACAGCCACTTGTCTGAAATGGTATAGGCAGGCTCTCCTGCTTGATCAGGGGGTTATATTAGAAGACCTCCAAGGTCCCTTCCGGCTCTATTTTGATTGATTGATCTTGCAGGGAGATCCCTTAGATGTCTGATACATTATATACTGTATGTTGCCTGAAAGGAAAGATAGTGAAGAATTCTGTTGGAGAAATTTATTTACAAAATTAAAGAGAAACTCTATTGTAGTAGAATGCAAACACAGTATCTGAAGTTCAAAAATAACTAAACAGTTACAAAATTAAGCAAAGGCTGAAGTAGTACGATCAGGTCTTGGCAGCTTTATTGTAAGAAACATTCGAGAAATCCTTGGAGGAGATTCAAAGGAATTATTTTACGGAATAAGAATGAGGTAAAAAAGAAAATAAAATGATCTGTTTAGTCTAACAGAAAATATATGATGAGTGGGAAGCTCTTGAATGCAGTTGCCAGTAAAAAAAAGGTATTAATGAACTAAGGAAATTTCAGTGAAATAAACAGTAACTGCTTTGAAGGGCATTTCCAGCATCCTGGGATTAATTGAGACTGTGTGAAATCTTCATCTGCCAGGACCTGTTGGCGCTACCATAAAATTGCTGTTTTGTAATGAGCTGTAAGTGGAATTATGACTCTGTCTCAATGTTCCTGGAAATTTTCTTGCAATAGATTTAGATTGACAACAGCTTGGGGTAGTGGTTACGGCATCAGGCTAGAAACCAGGACACCGCGAACTCTTAACCTGCCTTGGGCTCCAAGAGAATCGAACATGATTGAATAGATGAAGAAGAAGAAGAAAAAAAAGGCTTACTTAGACTTTAATTTACTTTAATTACAATTTTCTCCTTTCTTGCATTCCTTTAAAACAATATAGCTAATTTACCTTGCTTTAGTTCTGTTTATTTCATGTCTTTCAAACCATAATTAGTACAATTCAAATGAACACATATTAAATAACAGTAACCACCCTCAAAAGTGTGCCATTTTATTTTCCTTGGGTAGAAAACAATTGGGAG
Source organism: Pareas carinatus (assembly GCA_032468095.1). NCBI lineage: Eukaryota > Metazoa > Chordata > Lepidosauria > Squamata > Pareidae > Pareas > Pareas carinatus. The sequence continues at coordinate 9,912 of JANHFO010005029.1, forward strand.
AGTGCCACATGTGTCTTACATTAACAAGACTCTTCTGGAATTTACCCCCACTACATTGTTTCTGAAGAGCTTGCAGAGCATCTAACTGAACTGAGTGTTCCTTGATGAGTAGGTGATCCCCAACCTTTTAAGGAGGCTGTGGTTTCATTTATTCTATTCTTAAAAAATCATCGCTAGATTCCCATCCTTATGGATAATTTTTTTCCTTGTCTCCAATCTTCCCTTTTTGGGGGAAACAGTTTAGAAGGAGGTCATGTGGCAGCTCCAGAGGATCCTGGATGAAACAGATTATCTAGATCCTCTTCAGTTGGACTTCAGGCCCAGATATGGGATGGAAACGTCATTTGTGCTTTTTGATGATCTCTGAGAGCAGGATGGGCGTACTGGGTTTGTCCTTGCTCTATCTGTCCTTTCAGTGGCTTTCGATATCATCAACCATGGAATCTTTCTGTGTTCTCCTGGTTCATTTCCTTTCTCTGGGGTGTCAGTGTCGATTGAGAGTGAGAGGCCTGACCCTCAGTCCCTGTTTTGTGGGCTCCTGCAACTATCATGATGGGTCTGCCCTTGATGAATATTCGGAAGTTTCAGTTGGTTCATAATGCAGTAGCCTGCAGAGTTTTGAGTAAGCCTAGGTCCACACATGTGTCACTTCTTTTGCAGGGACTGCATTGGTTTCTGATTTTTTTCTGAATGCAATATAATGTGCTGGTTATTACCTTACATGACTTGGGACAAGATTATTTGAAAGGTTGCATCATCTCAGTTGCATCTACCCAGGTCTCATTGATTAGGGAAGTACTTCTGATAGAACCAAGAAAAGGGGTCTTCTTGGTGGCGGCCCACTCCCTATGAAATTTCATTTCCTTGGAGATAAGATTGGTTCCCACTTTGCTACCCTTCTGGAAGGCCCTAAAGAAATGGTTCTGTCATGTCAGGCTGCTACAGAGCCAATCATGTGGCTAGTGTGATTTTATTGGTTGCCATCAGAGGGAGGAGGCAAACTTTTATGTGTTTTTCATTGTGGATTTTTAATGCTGTAAACCGCTTGGAGTCAACGTGTATGAGTGGGCGGCAATATAAATTTGTTTAATAAAAATTAAATATTTTTTTGGCAAATTAAACTAATGCTGGGAAACTTTGTCTAGAGAGTCAGAATAACTGTCTGTAGTAAACATGATACAATTTTGAATTTTTTTTGTAGGCAAGAAATGTTTGGAAATCCAAACTGGTAGGAAGAATATGGTTAATTTTCAATTACTTTGAAAAATCAAGTGTTAATGATAAAAGTATCTTTAGAGAAGAAATATTCACTTCTTCAGTCTAAAGAAGGATAGGGATTAGTGCTGTAAAGAAATGGCAGAATGTTCTAGATTATTTTTCTTTTATATATCTTCATTTAAACTGTTGTATCCAATTTAAAGTACTTATTTAATGTAATTGGAATATTGAAATCCCATGGACATTTATAATAACACATGTATAAAATGTCCAAGATAATTATATTTTAATATATAAAACTCAAATCAAAGAAGAGTTTATATAATTATGACTGGAGAATAGATCTAACTTCTTTAAATAGCTCTTTATCCAGAAGAGGGTTTCTGGATCAATAATATTATTTTAATATTAGATATTTATGAAGTCCAGTTGCCTTTTGCTTCTATTTCAAAAATCTGTAGTTGTCTATTTTAATTCCTTAATACCTTTCTAAATCATTGGTGAATAAAACCATTCCTCTAAGGAAATAGCTTCTAACCTCTTGCAGAGCCACTGTAGCTCCATAGTTTATAAATAAGTATGAATAAATAAGTACGAATTAAAAGTCATTGCCTGTAAGACATACCATCTCTAAAATTAATTTACCTCCCTTTTCAAGTATGCAAGTATTGTCTTGCATAATTACTCTTTTAAATATACATATGCACAAAGAAATTCTATGGAATTCAGGTTTTAGTCAACACAAACCTTGCAGCATTTGTTTGAGAAAGACCCATTGAGTTCTATGGCTCTTAATTCAGATAGGTTTGCTGAACATGTGCAGGGCTGTTCAGCCAGCATGCTAGTCTCTTTTCTCTGCTATCCCTCTTCATATATTGAGGCTGAGTGCTTCAGTGGAGAGCTTCTTTGTTCATCAACCTCATTTTGAGTCCTGATTTGCATGGAAATTTTCCATGGATGGAGGAATCTCTCCATGACAGAAAAGAACCTCTAAACGAGAAAAGTTGACAAGTGGAAGGTAAGGCTAGTGTTCTTCAACTCAACTGTTTGAAATAATCCATTCAAAGATTTCCTCTCATTATTTCCTCTTTCTGTTATTTTCAGATGGTGGTATTTAGACTTATATACCGTTTTGCGGTACTTTACAGTGCTTTACAGCCCTCTGGAAGTGATTTACAGAGTCAGCATATTTTCCCCAGCAATCTGGGTCCTCATTTTACTGACCTCGTAAGGATGAAAGGCTGTGGCAATCTTGAGTCAGTCAAAATAGAACTCCTAGCAGTGAGCTAAATTAGTCTGCAATACTGCATTTTAACCGCTGTGCCACCAAGGCTCCCGATTAGTGTCTCCTTCCCTGTCCCTCTTAAAATGAAGTAACTTTTCCTTCTCTCGTATCTTCTTTCAATCATTTACTTTTATTGTTTGTACTCATCACTCAGTTACTCAATTTAACAGTGGAGTTAAAACACACGTCTTCCATTTCACAACTAATTCGGGAGAACAACCCCCACTATTTATTTTGAGTAAATGTAACAGTTGTATGTACACCATATATTTTTCTAGAAAGGATTTATGTGTGTGCTTTCCTAAATCATTGGTGAATCTAGGGATATAAAAAGTGAGCACCTATATCCAGGGATAACTAAGCTAAGAGTGAAGCTTATGTATATAGATACTGTGCGCTAGGAGAGGTGGTGGTGGGAATAAATGTGTAACTGAGGAAAGAAATGTTACTCAAAGAGTGGAAAATATAAATCTGCAGAAATGATTTTGTATGCTGGAAACTCAAAGCCTGCATCTACCTAATATTTAATATTTTAAAGTTTTAATGTTTCTATTATTGCTTTTATAGTGTTTTAGCCACACAGAGTTTTCTGACAGTGCGATGGGTGGTATATAAATTTAATAAATACTGTAAATAAATTTACTAGCTCTCCCCCCAACTTTCTTCCCAGCCTGGAATGTTAAATGAATAAAAACGAATGCAGGCAAGAACAAGAAATCCAATCTAGAACTAAGGAGAAATTTCCTGACAGTGGAAACAATTAATCAACAGAAAGACTTACCTCTGAAAGTTATGGTGTTCCATCACTGGATGAGCTTTTTAAGGAAAGATTGGACAGCCATTTCTCTGGAATGATATAGTATCTCTTGCTTGAACAGGGGATTCAACTAGAAGACATCCAAGGTCTCGTCCAACGCTGTTATTCTACATTCTATGATCTTATATTTACCATCTCAGTCAAATGACTTACCTTTTTATTTCTCTGAGTTGTCTTTCTCTATAAAAGGCCTTTTTGTGACTAGTTACATCAATTATTTTGGAATTGGATACCTGGCAACCATGTTGTACTATTTAATGTCTGCATAAGTATGATCAATCTCATCCTAAGGATCTTTGTGTAAGTGTGTGTGTATATAGGGGGGAGAGTATAGAAAAACAAACCATTTTGACAGGAGGAATGTACACTTCTTTGAGGTACTCCTCAGTTTGGTTTAGGATTTTTTTCAACCTGGGTTATTAGTGTTAAACAATACAGTACATTCTGGAAATGGAATTCTGTTAGTAATTTTGAGTGTAATTGTGTCCTATCATTTAAATGGATGATGGCTGGCAGGCAGGGAGGATATTCCTTTTATTTCTGCTGTACTTGCCATATTTTTCCTAATAACAGAAATATTTTATGCAATTGCCAGCTGGCTTTCGGAATTGATTAACTAGCAGCAGACATTAATCTTTAAATAAATTAACAGTAACTTTGGTTTCAGATGCAATCCCTACCCTCAGTCTTCAGCAATAAGATATAAAAGAACTGCAGCATGATAGTTTTGGGACCTTCCTGTTAGAAAAAGTCTAAACTGGGACTAAGATATATTCAGCAGGTGACTATAAACACACACACAGACACACACACACTTTTTGCCTTTTTTCACAGTATAAAACCTCAGCATACAATCTAATTTGTATAATCAATTCTTAAACATGAAGTTAATTTTAAACAGTAAGTACTGTATGCAATAAGTAAAATACAATGCCAGATTACCAAGTCTAGAAACATAACTAACATGAAAATAAATCCTGTTTATAGTTAGTATTCAGTGTTCACGTTCCGGTGTTTAATATGATTATGTGACATACTGGCTCTTTGTGTGAAGAAGGAACATTCAACCCAACGCGTGTATTTTGAGATGGTCCTGTACTGTTGCAGGAGCAAATACCAGATTGCACTTAATATGGATGAAGATTGGTACCAAGAGTAAATAATTTGGTCAATCCATGAATTCTAACTTGAATCCAAAGTTGTAGTTCTGGCACCTAAAAGTGTCTTGTGCATACCTGACACCATATGCTGCATGAAAAAGCAAGATAAAATTCAAAAATATTTTTTCATCTGTAAAGGGGGCATCTGTGGGGTGGGATAAAAGTGAAGATGACAATCGCAACTGTAGTCGAAATCCCAGCTTTCCTTTATGGGACAGGTCTTCAGTTGTGCAGTCACTCCACCATCTTGACTTTTCCGATTCCCCATCCCCACAGATACCCCTGTCTGTTACAAGTTGTCGCAGTTAGACAAATCAGGAACGAAAATTACAGATTTATCCATTAGCACTGTCAAGGGCATGTTTAGAATAGTGCCGAAGATGATTTTTGGAATGTTTTTGAATCTTTGAATCCAACCCAACTTCTTTTGGTGCTATGTGCAAAGCTGCATTTTTGATTGCATGAAGGGGTGTGTGCACGTGCTAATATTATAGAATTGTAATGCTACTGCATAAGCCAATACTGTTTTTCATTTCTGCTGGGGATGCTTTATGTTAGGTTTAGTTCTTTTGGTTGAATCGCCTTTGCTTGCATTTAAACTTTATGTTGATTTTGCTTCATTTTTTTTTCATTTCTCATGCTGTTCAGGTTTTGGATGCCAGGAAAACCAAGGTTTGTTCACTCTTTGCAATCAGTTTGTTTGCAAAATGTAGCATTTCTTAATGTGTGATTTTCGATATGCTTACTTCGGTAGCTGTAACAATCCTGCTTATAGCTTTCATTAGCAGCCTCATTTAACAGTTTAACTCCTTTAATTTCATATGGCGTGATTAGCACTAATCACTTGCACAGTTGCACCATATGAAAATGTCTATGCTTATCTTCCCTCTTACATCTCAACCAAACCTAAATTCTAAGGCTTTTTAGATACAGTGTTTGGTTATGGAATGCCAGTCTTTAACATTTACATTTTTAACACTGTTCTTTTCACCTTGTCATAAGATTTGTGGTTCACTATGGGTAATATGTGTGATTTGTACTGTCTGTGTTTTTCATTCATCTCTCTATGGTTTCTAACTGCAGCCAAGAAGCATCATAACAAATAACATCACTCTCATGTGTAGATTCTCACCAAAACTTTTACTAACGATTGGAACATTGCTTCTTTAATCAAATCCTTATTTAAAAGTTTCTTTTTCATTGCAGCATCTTCAGCTAACAATTCAGGCACTCCAAGATGAACTTCGAACCCAGAGAGACCTTAACCATCTCCTTCAGCAAGAAAGTGGTAACCGAGGTGCTGAGCATTTTACTATTGAACTGACGGAGGAGAATTTCCGGAGGCTTCAAGCTGAGCATGACAGACAAGCAAAAGAGTTGTTTCTCCTGAGAAAAACCTTAGAAGAAATGGAGCTGAGAATAGAAACCCAGAAGCAAACGCTGAATGCCAGAGATGAATCCATCAAGAAGCTTCTAGAAATGTTGCAAAGCAAAGGGCTGCCATCCAAAGGAATGGATGATGAAAACGAAAGAACTAGAAGGATGGCAGAAGCGGAATCTCAGGTTAATCATTTAGAAGTGATCTTAGACCAGAAAGAGAAGGAAAACATACATCTTAGAGAGGTAAGGAAACCATGCTCTTTTTGAACAGAATTCCGCTGAGGTTTTTGCAGTCTGAAAAACAAATGGAAACAGGATGGTTGCAATCTTACTTTCTGTAATAGTTTTATAAGTGGTCTTCCTCTCCAATCCACTTCCCAAGTGGCAAGTAGAACGTAAACATTTGAAAGTGATCCCCATGCTTTGGCAATGCCATTTTTAACTTTTGGCTTGCAGTTCTGTGGAACTTAACTGTAAACTATTATACTTTATATGAATGATGTTTATCTTGGGGAGTGGGTGTCTCTGCATGTCATAGTACACTCCTTTCCTCACACAGGGCCCTAACAGTCATTCAGTAAAGTTTATGCAAAGCATCCAGCAGTAGAGCTGAATTCGGGATCCTTATGATGTTAACTGAATGCTGCATCTTACATTTATTGAGGGGAGAATTTTTGGCTCTTTTCTACTTCTTGGGAATGTGATTTTGCATTTCTTTAAAACAGCTTTTCCATGCTAGACTTAATGCTGTTTTTACTGTATTACTGCATAAATATTGATCTTGTTTAAGGGTCTGCTGCTGAGGTTTAATAGTATAACCGAGGAGTATCTAAAGATCCCCCCCAAAGTGGTTGGGGTTGAATACAAACTGTTGATTATTGGTTAAACTTGGTCCCATCTGGACTAAGGAGACCTAAGAAGAACATTCTCATTTTCACACATGGTTCCTCTTCCAGCTAAATGTATCTGTATGTGCCATATTGAAGCTGGCTTTGGCATAAATACAGCCCTTAACTCATGAGTGTCCAACCTTTTGGCTTGCCTGGGCTGCATTGAGTGAAGAGGAATTGACTTGGACCACATATAAAATATATAATATAGTTAATGTATGTAAATAGTAAACTTTTTAAAAAAAAAAAGTTTATGGTCTTGTGGGGCCACATTGGTAGCTGTCCAGGGCTGCATGAGGCCTGCAGGCCATGGGTTGGATATGTGTGCCTTAACTGGCTTTGAATACAATTGTTTATCTGTCACTTCCTATGCTAACATGTTTAATTCTTGCGATTCCAATTTTCTAAAGCATTTTTTTCTAGGAAGAGTTAATATTGATTAAATCAGAAGCCACTCTACAGATATGCACTGGATCATTTTTTGCAGTCTCCTTCACAGTAAAATTTTTGAGGTATATTTGGTGCAAATACTAAAGATTGGCACCATTTTTTAAAAATGTGGGTTTTAGGGAAATTATATAGTACAGGTTGCCAGCTTTAATGGAGCAAAAGGTTACTAAGAATTAATTAGAGATGATAGTGAAGAAAAGATGCCAACAGAAAGAAGGTAACTCTTAGCTACTGGAATTCTGTCTCAGCTGTTCAGTGCTATATATTTCATGCCAAAACAAGAGGTGAACAAGAAGCTTTCAGGCTAATATAGCACATTTCATTCCTTATGTTACACGGGGGTGGGTCAATACTTTTGTCAGTCTTTTTTTTCTACCTTTAGGTCCATTTTTATTCAGTTTTGTCTCTTACAGCTTATCATTGCAGTATGATTAGATGTGAACTCATACAAGTGATATCAGACAATGTATAATAAAGTCACTATGGACTGAATCTTTGTTTTTTTTTCTTCTGTTTATGTCAGCAAATGAGGAGACATTGAAATGCATGTACTGCATACAGGATAGTAAGATTTTATCAGGCTACATTGTCGGTTTGGCATACCTATTAGAAAATTGCAATAAAAAATATTAAGTTTACTACTAAATGGCTATGTCATCCATTTAATGTACTATCAGACAACTATAACCTGGATGACTGACAACCTCCATAGACATTAGGTTTACTATTAAAGTTTTCAGTTCCCTTCAGAATTCTTTTTAGCTTTCATAGGATTCCTCTGTGACTAAGCTTTATGATAAAGCATAGAATAAGCAGGCTTAAAGGTTTACATTCTTCCTTTATTGTGAAGATGTCACAGTGTTCTGCAATCACACAATTGCCATTTGTGACCCGTCCTGTCAGCTTCCGACAAGCAAAGTCAATGGGGAATTGGCAGGAGGTCCCATATATTGAATGCGTGAATGCAGGACACTGTGAGTGTGAGAGATACATCAACAATGGCCCTATTGTAAGCTGGTGCAGTGATGTGATGTCACACATTATGACGGTATTGCTTATCGACAGAGTCCTGGCCCCAATTACCCTTGATAAGCATGGATTATTAGTAAAGAGAAAAAATAGGCTGAAGAATCTACATTGGTTTTAAATTGTGTAAATTAGTATTTATTTTATTAAATGACCGGTCGGGTCATAAAAAAACATATTGCTCTAAGATTACGCTTTGAGCAACTTGTAGACTTTTGTATTTGAGCAACATTTGTGATTAAAGGCAACTTTTCCAATGTTTATAATGGTTTTTTTGTATTGGTTTTTACAAACTGCTTTAAAAGAATTTGGGGATGTGATTTATGTCTTGAATAGATGACATTATAATGTCTCCCATAGCAAACTGCTCTCAGACATCAGCACTGCCAATATACAAAAAATTGGAGGCTACAAAATGAGAAAGGTGCTCTAAAATAAAGTTTTACAATCACTTCATAAATAATATTGTACTTGTCCATATGCAATGTATTAATCATAAGGTTTCAACTTTATGTTGGAGACAGTGTGGGCCTATACTTCACTTCAGATTTCCATATTTGTATAAAGCAGTCAACTTAATAATATAAAAAAAACATTTAATCAATTTTCCTGTTTCAAAATGAAGAATTCCTGACTTTCACTCTCAAACATTGTTGCACATCTGTCTGATGTGATTTTTTTTAAAAAGCACCATTCTTTTTTTAGTCATGTACAGATGCTTATTATTAATCTTTCTTAAATGTAGTAACCTCACATACTTTACTCTAAGAAGTACCTTAAGGATGTTTTTTTTTAGAAATATTATTACTGCTGTTAAAATCTTGCCTTTAGCTGATAAATCTCTAGTAAAGTGTCAAGTTCCAGTAAGCATTTTATGTATACATTTACTCTCACAAAGTGAATATACATTTAATACATTTTCCTTAAAAGCAGAATATGATGTCATCATTATGTGCAGTTTTTAACCCAGGTTTCTATCAGAGTTGTTTTGTTAAACTGAAAAATAGAGTGGTGATGTATGTAAGTGTAGAATTATACAAGTGCCCGTTTCAAAAGCTGGACAACTTAAACTAGAAAAAACTTCACTTCTCTCTCTGCAAATACCCAACTGAAAGGACGGGGACTGATAATAGAACTCGAACCGCTGACATGAATTATTTATGGCAAAGATTTTAGAGCTTATTCTTGAAGTAAAATTTCTTCTGTAAAACAGATGTTTTGCAGACATTTTGTGTTTATTGTAAATGCCTTTCATTGGAGCCAGTTATAATTTACTAAGGAAACCCCAAGCATTTCTTTCTCCACCCCTTCGAGAAGTTACTTACACAGATTAGCAACCACTCCAACACCAGCCTCTTTATTAGGTTCATTTTGACTTCTTTTAGACAAGCTCACAAACTGTGAATTGTGTTTGAATATATGTAGATATGGTATAAATATAACTGCATGAGCTCAATATCTGGGTATGTAACATTTCTTTCTTTGTGTATATATGTGTGCGTGCATACCACACTATCAAAAAGGCGATTGTATTTTATTAAAATACTGTGTATAAATTAAAATACAATATTTTGGACAGACTTCGTAGGTGTGGAGGAGGAAGCTTTCATAATCTTGGCACAGACCCCAGACAGGAAAACATAGATTCACTCCAATTATATTCCTGAAAACAGTAATTATATTTAAGGCTGGCTGAAGGTATTTTTTGCTGCCTCAAGCACTACCCTAGCCAAAATATTAGGTTGGACAAGCTTTTTTGTTACCTGAAGCACAGCATGTTACAAGTGCCTTTCTCTTGACTAACTGTGGTAACTTACTTACAAATAAGTAAATTAAACAATTGAAAATGCACTGTGACTTTATATCTAATGGGTGTGAGTGGGGCTGATGTGGAAAATAATGCCTAATATTCTTCATATTTAGACTGCATTAGTTTTCTGCCCATCTACAGACAGACAAGTTATTAGCATTTCCTTCTTCCATGTAGTTTTCTTCTATTTATCTTTTTTAATGATAGGAAATTAAAGCTAATTAAAGGTTTAACCCATTTTATTTAAACTCATGTCAAAAGGTGCCAGGAAATTATGCTGCAAGTTGGTCCCCCACCCAAAAAAAAATGGAGACAAGGGGTGCATAGATCTGCTGACTGTGGGTTGCTTATCATAGCATTCTAACTTAAATAACCAAGGCAGTAGGGTCCAATTATTCTCCAGCAGAAGATGAAACTCATTGTAGGCTTTCATGCTGTCCTTGGGGGCATAGTATTCTTATACAATAGCTAAAAACCACCATTCTCTGTCTCCCAGATCCAAGCTCAATGATTTATAATGACATTATGCCCATTCTGAGGAGAGATTAACTATGCCAGAAAAGTTTCTGCTGCCCCAACAGCTTGGCTTTAATAAGACTGGTAAATTGTTCTGTGCTTATTGCTTTACTGCAGACCAATTTAAGGACAACAGTTGGGATATTTCGCAGCTTTATCAGACAAAATAACATTGTCGCTGTTGTATACTCGGTTCTTAGGCATTGAAGAGACGTGTTGTAAAAAGAATAACAGGTCTATTGTAGAGAAGCACAGGCATATCATATAGCAAGCAGGACCTCGTACGAAGCCAGTAAATACTGCTGCGCAACAAGCTTATATACAGAGTGGCCTCTAGGAGGCAGCCAATAGCCAATTAGACATTTTCCCGCACAAGCAACCCCTGGAGACAGTCAGCCTGGGCCTGCAGGCTTCTACTACTTTAGGGCAATGACTAAGCAACTACATTAAGCTCAGTACATTACAATCACTGTCCTGGGTAGGCTTTGGCAAATATGGGCAGGTACCTGAGGAGAAGGGATAGCCATCCTTAAAGTTGCCTAAGTGACAGGTCACTAGTACAGAGGTGCTCTGCTATGGTGACTTATCACTTGGACTATTTCTGTAAGACTGTCAAAACCTGCAGAGCTGACAGCTATTTGCGTGGAGAGACCTTTTCTTCACTTCTGCTTACTTTTTGTTTCATCCTTGATCCACTGGCCTGGTAGCCATGTTATTTTTGGATGTGGGTTTGCTAGTCTGTTACTGATTAGAATGGGAAGCTGGCAGCATTCTGGTCAATTTCATTCCAACTTTCCCAAAATGGCACTTTTCAAGTAATAAAAACAGCAGGAAGCATAGCTGTGCTAAATTCATTGTGGGCAAAAACAATGAGAAATGTGTGAAATATCTTCTAATGAAAAATCTGTAACACATTCCTTTGGAACACCAGCAACATACCCCTAGCAGAGCCAGAATCTCTTTCCCAGTTTAAATTGATTTTCTGTCCAAGAAAACTTTTGTAATTCTAGAAAGAAAGGAAACCTTTCTATGCAAAGCCATCTATTGACTTTCCTCAGTCCTAGGATGCAGGCAAGGGCAAAGCACTTCCATAATCTTGTCAAGAAAACTGTAGAGACTTGTTCAGGAGTCAGCCTGTCTTGAAGGCACACATATATGCAAGAGCTTATTCTTTAAATGCAGATGTACTATTTGTTGTATCCTGGGTCTGGTCATAAGACGGGGATGGTTGTAGTAAAACAGGAACATTTATTTACAAATAAATAAGGTGATTGCATGCCAGAACAAGAGAGCAAATGGCTGTGCAACAACCTTTATATAGTCATAACAAGAACAATGTAAACCAATCCCCAGCCCTGGTTTTCCCGCATTTTGTCTGGGCTGGAGATAGCCAGTCTGGCCTGAGTAACAGTTACTAACTTGAAGTATGACTCACCGAATAAACACCAGGGCATAACACCCCTTTCCCCTGGTATGAACATACACACTTTCATTTTCTTAAGTCATTAAAATGAGCCAGAGGCCTCCAGATTCTTTCTGAATGACGAGGCCCAGGAGGATGCAGTCTATTGAAAGGTGTTCTGAGGACTGCGAATGTGCTTGGTTTGGCTGGAGTGCCAGTTGAGTCTTCTCCTCTAAATTGTGGCAACAGACTCACCACAAAGTTCTCACTCTTGCCGCTGGCCTGCTCCTGCTAGGCCTCCTGATTGATGCATGAGTCCTTGCCCCAATCAATGTCCAAGTCCATGAAAACCTCCACTCTGGCTTTGCCAGCATGTCCATTTGCAGGAACCTCAGGCTTGGGTTCCTGGGGTGCTGCTGAAGTGCCTAATGCAGCATACTCTGGTCCAGTGTAGTCATCCACTCCCTTCTCACTGAGTGTCTTGGCCTTAAGAATGATCCCATTGCTGAAACTGCAACTGGTCCACATGTCTCCTTAACACACGCCCTCCCATCAATCATAACTTCATATGACATGGATCCTGACACAGAAGTAATCTCCCTGGCCACCCATAGGGGCCCTGGCCCATAGTTCCGAGTCCAAACAAGAGCTCTCATGTGGAAATGCCCAGGAGCGCTGGGCAGTAACTGGGCATCTGTCATTCTATCTGGGTGCAGCCTGTCGAGCTTAGTGGTCAGCCGACGTCCCCACCAAATTTCAGCAGGGCTCTTGCCAATCACGACACATGGCATTGTCTGCTGGCTCAGCAAGAAGTCTGCGAGTCGATGGTCCTTGTGCACCAGCCACTTAAGTGCCTCCTTCGTTGCCTGGATTTAGCATTCTGCCAGTCCGTTTGTTGAAGGGTGAAATGGGGCCAATGTAGCATGCTGGATCAAGTTCACTTGTAGAAAAGTCTTGAATTCTGTGGTCATAAATTGTGCACCATTGTTTGAGATGAGGATGTCGGGCAGTCCGTATCTCACAACGATGTTCTGCAGCTCTTGAATTGTTTTTTCCATGGTCACAGAGAGCACTGGGGCAATTCTAGCCATTTAGAATGGCTGTCTACCACTACTAAGAATAGTTCTCCCTGAAAAGGGCCTGCATAGTCTACATGTACATGCAACCATGGTTTGTGGGTCTCCTCCCACCGATGCACCGGTTCTTGTGGCATCTCTGGGTGAGATTCTTGGCATAGCAAACAACTATGCACATGGGCCTCAATGTCTTTGACCAGGCCTGACAACCAGACATAGCTCTGAGTGAGACCTTTCATTTGGACTATGCCTGGGTGGATTTCATGCAAGGATTCTAAAACCTTCTTCCTAAGTGCTTCGGAGACGATAACTTTACACCCCCACAACACCCTCGCTTATGAATGATAGCTCACTCTTCATACAGTAAAAACTCTGAAACTGTGTTCCCCAACTGGAATCCAGTGTCCCACTTTGTACATCCCCCAACACCCAGCTCAAAATAGGATCAGCTGCCGTGTCTGAAGAGACATCGCCAGCATGCAAGGGGGGGCCTCTGGTAGCTCCTGGATCAACAAGATCCTGGCAGCTGGCACTGGATCAGTGTTGATGTTGGGCAGGGGCAGCCTACTGAGGTCATCTACATGCTCCATTTCTTTGCCTGGTCGGTAGACCAGCGTAAAAGATTAGGCAGACAAAATAATTGACCACCGCAATATGCAGGATGACAAAATGTGCGGAGTTTGCTTATCTGTGGTGAATAAGCCCAGCAATAGTTTATGGTCAGTGTAGACCATAACATGCCTGCTATAAAGGTAATCATAAAACTTCTTTATGCCTGCCACATTTGCTAAAGCCTCCCTATCAATCTGCGTGTTATTCCTCTCTGCTGAGGACAATGTCTGAGAGTGATACACGATGGGGTATTATGCCCCATTTTCCATGAGGTGGTTCAGGACAGCACCGACACCATACGGTGAGACATCGCATGCAACATTCACAGGCTTGCTTTCATTGAAATGCATAAGAACGGCATTGCATTGAAGGAGAAGCTTCACTGCCTTGAAACTTTTATCATGTGTTCTTGTCCAGATCCAAGGCATGCTGGCATCTAACAGCCTGTGGAGGGACTTGGCCACGGTAGCTTTGTGTGGTAGAAATGCGTGATGAAAGTTGAGCAAGCCAAAGAATGCCTTCAGCTTCCCCTTTGAAGTAGGGTGAGGCGCGTTCTGTACGGCCCTTAACTTAGATTCTGTGGAATGGATGCTCTCGGCATCGATCCTAAATCCTAAAAACTCAACTGAATTGACTCCAATCTTACATTTGTCCTGTTTCAACTGTAAGCCCGCATCACTGAATCTTTGCAGCATCGCTTTAAGCTTTTCTGCAAGATTTTCAGTAGAGTCCCCAGCGATAAGGACGTCGTCCAAATAGGGGAATACCCCTGGAATTCCATGGAGCGTTCGTTCCATGACCTCCTGGAAGATTCCGGGGCCCACGCTTACATCGAATTGAAGCCATTTCACTTTGAGTGTACCTCTGTGGGTGACAATTGTTTGAGCAGCTGCTGGTAGGTCTGGGTGAGATCTAATTTTGCAAATGTTCTTCCGCCTTTTAGTGAAGCCAATATGTGGCTCACCATGGGCACAAGGTATGCATGCTGTTTTAAAACATTGTTGATAGTGCCCTTGTAGTCTGCACAGATGCAGACTTCCCCATTAGCCTTCAATGGCGTCATATGGGAGTCTCCCAAGTGTCACTATCAACTGGTTCCAGAACCCCTTTCCTAACCAATTTCTCTAATTCTTCATCATTTTTTGTTTTAAGCACAAAGGGCACCCATGTCGGCTTAATCCTTATCGGTTGGTCTGAAGTGTTCAATTGAAACGAGCTTTTCTTTAAACTGACCGAGCTGGTCACTAAATACATCCACAAACTCATGGTACACTCTATCTAGACTGACTTGCTGTGTCCTATTGATGTCTGTGACTTGGATCCCTAAAGCCTCAAACCAATCGAGCCCAATTAAGCTTGCTCGGTCTAATTCAACTACAGTTACATTAAGAGGGCCTTTGAATCTGACATGGAGAGTGCCATCTCCTCTAACATCTACCCTATGATTTTGAAAGTCAGTAAGCACATCATCAGACTTCCTCAAGTTAATTCGTCGCTTACTAGGTTTGCAGATGTGTTCGAATGTGTTGTGTGAAACTATTGAAAGGGCCAACCCTTTGTTGAACACTATCATACATGAAACTCCTTGCAATGTAATGCTGAGGCACAGCTTCCTTTTAAGAGGTCGCCCCACACCTGTCCTTAATATGCCTCTCTGGGTAGAGCAAAACCCTATGCTATTTCCCCTCGGGGCCCCTATACCTCCCCTTGTTTCTTTAGGAGACTGGCACTTTTGGCAGCTTCTGCAGACTGCGGCAATGTGTCCCTGTTTGTTGCAGGCTCTGCAAATGGCTGTCCGGAACCGGCAGTTGGCTCTGGTGTGCCTGCCTCCACATCCTGGGCAATTTAAGGTCGGGCTCACGGGCCCATTGTGGCGGTGGTCTTGGGTTTTCATTTCATGTCTTGCATCCGACTGACCTCATTTTCCTCCAGTTCCTCATCCATATCCTCATATAACACGGTGCTTGAGCTGGGTAATGGTTTTGAGGGCCACAGTGCTTTGACGGCACGACCTGCCGTCCTCCTCCTGCTTATTCGGCCATTTTTTTGAGGACAGCATCTTGGAACATCAGCTTGTGCCTTGCAAACAGTTTTTGTTGGAGGACCTAATAGCATACAACCAGCCGATCTATGAGACACTCTTCCAAATCTGTGAATTCACAGAAATGGGCAGCCTGGCGGAGTGCAGCCAGATACTTGGTCACTGTTTCCTATGTTGGAATGTATGCCTCCATGCTATGACGAATAGCATGAGGCTGAAATGTTCTTGGAACCTTGGCTGTTAGGTTGTTGTATGAGACGGCATCTAGCTTGGTAGGCGTGAAAAGATTTTTTGGCTACCTTGAACATGGCATCGCCGCACAGGCACAGCAGGGTTTCTGCCTTTCAGTCATCAGTGATTTTGTTCGCTCGGAAATAGTTCTTGACCCGGGCCATGTAGGTCATCCACTTCTTGGGATGACTAATGTCGAACTCGTCTACCTTTCCGATCTTAGCCATTTTGTCCCTGCTCTTTAGATCCACGGCCTGGCTTCTCTTGGGTCCCCAGTCTTCTCCACGGGTTTTCAGACAGCTGCACTGAGTGACCATCAGATGGTAGATACCACCTTCGTCACCAGTGTTGGAGTATGACTCACTGAATAAACCCCAGGACATAACACTGTTCTTTCCAAAGACCATAGAACGCAAAAAAACTAGGAGGCCTAATACCTGTCAGACACCATCAGGAAATGTTGGTTGCAATGAGGATGGAAAACTCTGTTTCCCTTCTTCCATGGCATGGAAGGAATGTTTGCTTCCTTATCTAGACATCACTCAGGGTGTGGGGGGGATGAAGGAAGAGGTAAGAGTAGAAACGGTTACTGTTTCATTTTGGTTTGCTCATTGCTTGCCCACCCAGAGATGGCATACATATACAGAGATGGATGCAACAGTTAAGAGGAGAAGCGATGAGAATTTAAGGTTTGGCAGTGACCTCACAACTGATATGGCTTTGCAATAGTCTGCTGTTGCTCAGAAAATGAGCAAAGTTACTGTTTGATCAGATTTGAATTCTGCTCTACTTTTCTTTTTCTACCCTGCTGCTCACTATGTTACAAATGCACATTGTCAGCACATGTCGCTATTCTTATCAGGACCTGAAGCAAAATGCATAAGATATAGGTAAGCTAGAACAGGAAGACAGAGATGTTATGCCAGTTGTAGCCATTTGTGGACTGAGAGGCCCTGCTTATGGTCAATCACACCTTGGTTTCCTCCTGATTGGATTGTTGCAATGTGATCTACATTGGGCAGCCCCTGAAAATATTTTAGTTGGTCCAGGATGCAGTGGCATGGGAATTATGGGTGCAGTTCATTATGCACATGTAATATAGCTACTCTGAGAGATGCATTAGCTCCCAAAAGGCTGCCAGATATGATTCAAGAAGCTGGTTATGACCTCTAAAGCCTTACCTGTCATAGACTGGGTTACTTGATGGCCTGCCTTCTCCCAAGAACATATCTCTGCCTCATATGCTTCCAGAGGGAGAGTCTGTTCCATTTTATCTCTTTTAAAACTTGTCATATTATGGGGAACTAGGAAACTTGTATTTTCTATGAAAGTAGAGAAAAGTAAAGTCTTACACTTAAGCAAGAAAAAACAAAAATACATGTATAGATGAGGTGAAACCTGGCTTAATCGCAGTAACTTGTTTCCCCCCCTCTTTTCGATTTATTGCATGTTTATGCGACATGCCACATAGCTTCCCAATCTGAAGTTGGGATACTTTTATATAATTTAGATTACTGTGTGCAGTATACTAACCTTAGGAACTATCCAGCCCTGATATTCAATGACTGCAGATATGTGGGGACATGACATAAGTGGAACCTATTAAGCAATCTGCTCTGGGACATTAAGGGAAGTTGGACTGAGAGCTTCTAGTTATCTTTTTCTGCAAGTGTTGTGAGACTTTGCCCATTTAAAGCGTGTGTGTATGTGTGTGTGCAGTCAGGTGTGAACAATTTCACATGTGAAGGGTTCAACTGGCTACTTTATTGCTCATGTCTATTGTATCTTCTCAGGCTGGCAGTTTGCACCTGAGTCAGACTAGATAAGGGTCAATGGCATTCGGGCAGTGGGGGAGGGGGAAGGAGAGTTGAACTTTGAGCTCTTATTATGACCATGTAATGATTCCAGGCTAAATTACCCACTTAACTCTTCACCCCAGGACACCCCGCCTCTCTCTGACATATATATGTCTAGCTATTTATAAAAAAAAAAAATCTTCTCATCCCTATGGATGGTATGTGTCTTCCTCTATCTTAGTTCCATATTCATATACAGATAGCCCTCAATTTACAGGCATTTGTTTAGTGACTGTTCAAAGATAAAACAATGAAAAAAGTGACTTACGACTGAACCTCACGCTTACAACTGTCATTATCTCCATGGTCATGTGGAAATCAGCATGTTTTTAAAATGGTTGCAATATTCCAAAGTCACATAATTGCCATTTGTGGCCTTCCCATCCAGCTTCTGACAAGCCAAGTCAATGGACGAAGCAGATTCTCTTAACAGCCACGTGATTTGTGTAACAACCGTGGCAAAATAGATCATACATATGGGTGTTAACAACTGCATCACTTAATGACAGAAGTTCCAGTCACAACTGGATGGGGTGCAATCGACTCAGACTCAATCCCTCCAAGACTGAGTGGCTGTGGTTGCCGGCGCCGCGATATAGCC
>JANHFO010005029.1:28382-39150 GCA_032468095.1 Pareas carinatus
TCCCAAAACAACTGGAGCACCATTTGAACACCATCGGCATTGACAAATACGCCATCAGTCAATTGCAAAAGGCAGCTTTGCTAGGAACAGCTTCCATCCTGCGACGGTATCTGTAACACCATCAAACATCCACATCTGCCTATCCCAGGTCCTTGGGAAGGACCTGATAGGTGGACGAAAATGCCAAATCCAGTCTGAACATCTGGCAGACTGCGATGAACCATAATAATTTGCAATGAAGGGAAGAAAATGCTGAAGAAAGAAAACAAAGAACACAGATGCTTTTGAAAGACTTTATTAACAACTCAGCTTATGCCTCTTCCAGTAAAAATTCGATCTGAATAAAAATTAAAATATAACTCTGAATATAGACCTTCCCCCTTATTTATATGAAATCATATCAGATAGATTTGAATCTCTCTATTTACAGATATTAGAATCCTGTACAAAGTTTTTTTTAAAAAAATCATTTTAACGGCACATTTTTTGTTGTTACATTGTAAAATGAGCAATTTTTTCCTTCTTTTTCTAGAAAACAGTCCCAAACCAGCCCATCCCTTCATGCTTACAACTTTTTTTATAAAAAAAGCCAGAAAATTTAAGCCCAATCAATTCTTCATCTGGTCAGCAATCATGTCGCCTGAGGCCCATGAAGGCTATTTTTTTTTAAAAAAAACACCCACAAGCAAAGTGCAATTCCAGAGAGAAGGGAGGAAAAATAATACATGTTTGCATTAGATTCTAATAGGCCGCCCCTTCACTCCAGCTATTCCATGCGATGTTTTAAATCCCATAAGCCCCCAGTCAAGGTAGCCACTGCAAAGAATTCTGGGAATTGAAGTTCACCTCCCTGAAGGATGCTCAAATAGGAGAATTTATGCAACGTGCTTTACTCTCTGTATAAAGCTAATTGCCCCTATCAAAAACCTAGAAACATGAACAGTATTAGGGCCCTTAATTTCCCTCCAAATTAATTTGATTAATTTAAGAATCATAAAACTGACTGCTTTCAAATGTTGTGGGTGCTCTAACTCTGGAAATTTTAAAGAAGAGATGGGACATACCGTTTGTCTGAAATTGTAGAGGGTCTCCTGCTGGACTAGAGCAGACGTTTTCAAACTTTTTCAAGTTGCGGACCCCAAAACGTGATCGCTCCACGGCGGGCCCCATCCCCACAACTTCAACTCATTATAGTAATCGACAATTCATGTAGATGGCTTTTTCCAAATTTTTCTCGACCTGTCTGCGGACTCACCTGGCAACTCGCTATGGACCCCAAGGGGTCCCTGGACCACAGTTTGAAAACCTCTGGACTAGATGACCTCCAAAGCTCCTTGCCTTTTTTTTTAGGTTATTTTGTTACTTCCTCATGGTCTCTTGCTAGTTTATTACAGGCGGAAACTTCAAAATGGCTTGCAGAATTTCAGTGATATCTGATGAAAACTTGGTTGAAGAAGTCAATTATTATCAGGACACGTTGAGTGAAAATGTCAATGTTGGGTTCTTTTGGGGGGTTCTTTTTAAAGTGGGTTGCGGGCCCGTATCCCTTTTTTTATTAAAAGAAAAAATTATTTGTTATTATCAAATCCATGTCTTTTCTTTAAATCCAAATAAGTCCCAAATTAGTTTTCTTTATCAATCTTTTCTTCAATATCCCAAACCTTTAAATGTTTATAGTATTTTATAACCAGTCCATTCAGTTCATAGCTAAATTCAATGTTCAATATCTGTTTCCCCTTCAGTCCAGCATACATCCATTCCTCCTTCTAGTATCCAATTAAATTCAAGCTTCAAACAAATCCATGGAATAGCTTTCAAAATCCACGCTGCCAATATCAATCCGTGCTTATGGTCTTATCCAGTCATTCCCCCCCCAAATCTTCCGTTTCTTCCTAATGTCCTTATTCCCTTAATATTAATTTGCTGCTTTTAAAAACATTTCTACAAGAAAAATGCTTTTTTCTTCTTTCATCTTACTCTTAGTAAATCCCAGACGATACCTTTAATTTCTATGTTTCTTTCCTCGTTGGTGGCTTCTCTTTTTTGCTTCCGTTTCTTCTTTTGTGGATTGATGTTGAACCACGTTGTTCCGTCTTTCTTCTAAAGGACGTCTTCACGCCGATTCCTCTGCTGGAGAAAAGGAGCTCTAAAGTAGTTTTAAAGCTCGGGGCAGCGGCCACCAGCGGCCACCAACGAAGCCACCAACGAAGAAAGAAACATAGAAACTCCTCCACTACCCTCCCTCTTCGGATGCCTCTATGGGGCGTCCTAGGGCATATTCTGCACCCAAACGGGGGAAATCTGAGACTTCGGCAGCCGTAAAATCGGGCGCTGTCTCCTCCGAAGAAAGCTGAAACCGGAAGTCCTCGTATCCCTTAAAAGATGTCTGACTTCATCTCAGGATCTTACTTCGGTTCACTTTGTGAGCCCTTCTATGCACACACGCAGGATTTTTGTTTCCAAAGACCAAGAGCTGAGAAACGAGAATGGCAGGCAGGGCCTTTTAAGAAAAAAAGTAAGAAAGTAGAGAAAGATAAATGTGCCGAGGGCACCTGTCAGTTGGCATACTGTGCATAAAAAGCCAGCTTCACACGTTCAATCTGGTGGCACAGTTTGATGGCTGGCCCCAGCTTCAGTTCCATGCATTCTTGGACCGTTGGGAGCGTCAGAAGAAGAAGAGCTTGTCCATCAATATCCTACAAAAAGGAGGAACAATATATATAAATATCTATAGTAATATTTGTCAAAAACGATTCATTGATCATTCATTCCCCACTCACGTCTGACTCACTGCTATTTCTCAAAAACCATAAAAGCTACAGTACTGAAAATTCATACATACCTTGGATTCCCATCTAGGACCAAACTACAAAATAAATTATTTTTAAAGGAGTTATTCAACATTTAGTGAAAAGGGGAGGAGCCAATCTGTGCTGGGCCAATCCGAGGACGCAGTGGAAAGGTGAATTGCATCCACAATTCAAAGGCAAAGGCAGTTTCACCCACAGTCATGGCGGAGGCGGGAGCAGCAATGTAAGGAGCAGCAGGGTAGGTAAGTGAGGCCCAACTCTCCCTCTCCCCACTCTCCCTCTCCCCACATTCTGTTCTGGCTGCGGAGCTCCGGGATACTTCTAATTTGGTCCACGGCCCGTTCTACAGGCCTCCCAGAGCTCCGCGGGTGCAAAAAAAAATCGATTGGTGGGTTTGGGGGACACCTCCAGAGAGGCCTCCGGTCTTCATTAGAAGCTTCCCCGAGGCCCGCGGATCAATTTTTCGGCCCCCGCAGAGCTTCAGGAGGCCTGTAGAATGGGCGGCTGGGGTGCTTCCTTATTACCATAGCTAACTATACTAAACCTGTAGCGTAGTACGGATACAAATAGCTCGTAGTTTATATTTCTATCTTTTGGTTTACATATATACATATATATTTATTTTTGTTCTGGCACATAAATAAATTCAAGGAAGACTAGGATAGATCTATTTCGAGCTTATTTGCTCTCATCAGCTAGTCACATCCTTCTTACTGGGAATTGAACTCTGGAAGTCTCACATCCCAGGCAGATGCACTGACCACCAAGCCAGGAATTCTCTTCCTGTGTCAGCTTGCTAGGGAGGCAGTATTTAAATCATGTTACAACCCCTAGTACCCCTAGTATATATATACAAATGATGATGAATGTATCTTTGACTGTAATCACAGTTTGCTTACTGTATGTATGTAAGTATAGAGCATGGACACCGGAAACAAATTCCTTGTGTGTCCAGACACACTTGAGAAAAATAAATAAATTCTGATTCTAAACTCTCTTCCTCCCTCTCCTATCCAGCATTGGGATGCTGTTGCTGGTTCCTCTGCTCCTCTTTGTGGATTGTGCTACCTGCTTCTTGGGAAACTGCTGCTTCCCTGTAATCCATCACACCAGATCTCCTCAGTAGGCACTATCACTATAACTTTGTGAAGTTGTTATGACACCCTGAATTAAAACTACCCAATCGACAACTAGTCAAGCATTTGGGGAAAACCCAATCCATGAGATTGGTTTGAAACCACTCAGCCACAAAATGGGTTTAGAAAGTGACTTTCTGAAATATGAATGACTTTTAACTTTATTATCATAAATTGTGATAACAGATAAGCCAACACTAGTCTTTGACCTTCTCGGCATGGTTACCAGCAATATGATGTTTATATGGTACCCCTTTTTATATATGTATTTTTAAAAAGATATTTGTCACCTATAGTAAAGCCAACTTGAACAATTTTTCTCCATGGCATAATCATTAAAGATATTTGTAATTTTGGGAAATTACTTTCTCTTCTTTTAAAATGAATATAAACTAAGAGAATGCCAGACGCTTTCCTTAACCTCATTGAAGTCGGCTTTTAAGTAATTATGACCATCTGTGAATTATTATAAATATTGTAGAAGAGTATTAGCACCTAATAACCCATGGAGGACCTTTTCTCCTCCCTACATTGTATATTTAAACCAACATAGAAAGCCATATGCAGCAAACCTGAAGAGGTAGCTGTAGAGGGCATGAAATGAGTAATGAGGGACAACTTAAGTGAAATCAATGCCAGCTGTAATACAAAGAATGATGCCGAGAGACATTTCAAAAGAACCAAGCATTTGTCAGGGTTGCTTCCAGTGCTTAAGAGTAGAAATAATGACTATGTTCATTGAAATATATATATAATAAATGGAATAGGTCATATTTAAAATTAGTACCATTATAATCTTTGGGGGGAAATTGTTAAGTGGTGACGGGAAGTAAATTATAAAGCACCGAAGACCAAAAGATCACCCAGACTCTTTATAATCATGGTTAAAGTCCAGAAATGGAAACAGACCAGATTCACACAGCCAGGCAAAAGGCTTTCAGCTCTTTACAAGCCAGGATTTAAATGCTGCTAGGTTTACCTGAGCTTGCTATGTGCGTTAATATTGCCACTTTTTTAATGTTCAGGTAGTCTTTGACTTATGAATGTTCATTTGATGATGATACAAAGTCACAATGGTCTCTGAAAAAAATGGCACGGCCTGTACTTGCACTTAGGCCTGTTGCACCATCCTTGCAGTCACATGATCGCAATTTGGGTATTGGGCAACTGGTTCACCTTCGCAATGGGTTGTAGCATTCTGCAGTCATGTGATCACTTTTGTCAATTTCCAACAAAAGGCACCCATTGAGAAACTGGATTCATTGAATGGCCTTTTGATTTGGTTAACAGCACTCATAAAAATTGTCATAAAATTAGGTCTGACTTGACTTGCAAAATTCAACAACTTGGGATGGAAATCGTTGTCATAACTGGAGGAACACCTGTAAACATATCAGTAGGTGTGGAGAGTCTTCTGCTAGTCTAAAATAACTGTACCTGATGAATTTAGCTAGTGTAGATGGATGAGAATTCATTCATTCATTAGAATTAGAATTTAATTTCCAAGTGTGTCTGGACACGCAATGAATTTGTCTTCGGTTTACATGCTCTATACATTCATGCAGGTTATAATTGACAAACTGTGATTACAATCATAAGGCTATAATTGGCAAACAGTGATCACCATCCTATGATACAGTCATTATCATAAAGTACATTCATCATGTCATGTACTTATTAGGTGCATTCGTAATCATAAAGTACATTCGTGTCATCATGTTACAAAGTACAATCATCAAGTCACAAAATATTTGTGACAAAACGTGTCCCCAAACACATTCATCATGCCATCCAATTCTTTTTTTTTCTAGGTTTGGGACAGTCTGTATTTGAACAGTCATAGAACACTTATAATAGATCTACAAGTCAAACTAGGATACTAAATGGCACCACTATTATATATATTTAAGATGTAAGCAACAAATTATTGTCATGCAAATGAGAGAATAGGTAATAGGGGTTCATTCATTCATTCATATGTTTGTAAGAATCTACTCCAATTTCTTCATAAATAGGATGGAAAGAACATGCAATATAAAAAAGTAAATAGGACAGGAAGCTAAATTGGACAATTTATCCCTAGACACATCCCATCCTGTCCAAGGCAGGGAGAGAGTCAGGTCATTAAATGATGCTTAACATTTTAACTGACAAACATAAATCTGTCACAGAGGAGCAAATTGTTGTGAGGTCAGTAGAAAGTCACTTTGCCTGAGGATCTAAGCACACAGACATTATCAATAAAAATTACATGATCTTTGGCAGAAAGAAATTGGGTGGGGGGCTTACAGGGCCAGGCAGTAGAAACCAAGAAGATGCTACATCTGATCTAACCAAAAGGAGTGGAGTCATTTGTGGAAGGTAGATGGTTGCACACTTCTAAAACTGAGAAGATGTAAAAACCACTTTAACCACATTACATAGGCAAATAATGTACTTAGAATTTGTGACTAGATGTTAGTGGAAGAGGGAACAGGAAGAATTTCCTCACCAATGAGTTATCAAAATCACTTCGGGATGATTAGATAATAATAATAATAATAATAATTTTTATTTATATCCCGCCCCTCTCCTGAAGGACTCGGGGTGGCTTACAGGCAATTAAGAGCACGCTACAAACATATAAACTAAAAACATAATAAAAACATTAAATAATGCCTGATTAAAAGGGAACAATAAAATGATATTCAGATTTTAAAAATAAAAAATTTAAAATAATCTAACCCCAATTAGCATAGAAGGATCGGGGCACGGCTATCCCAAGCCCGCTTGATGGAACAAATGGGTCTTCAGGGCACAGTGGAAGGTCCGAAGGTCAGGAATTGTTCGTATAGCAAGGGTGAGATCGTTCCAGAGGGTGGGTGCCGCCACAGAGAAGGATCTCACCCTGGGGGTCACCAGTCGACAGTGCTTGACTGGCGGCACCCTGAGGAGGCCCACTCTGTGGGAGCATACAGGACAGTTGGAGGTCTCAATGGGTAGAATGCGGTCCTGCAAGTTACTGGGCCCTATGAGATGTTCTGGGAAGAGATCAGTTTATTTTGAATTTGTTGGATCCAAAGTCATTTTATCACTGTAATCAGACTAATATGGGCTAGTTAATCATACCAGCCATGGAGCAAGCATACTTAATTTATCCCATATTGCTAAAATGGGAAAGGAAGGTGCAATTTAGTAATATCAGGATTTTCATATTGCAGATTTTTGGCCTTGGCCAGCATGAAGTGGTAATATTGGAATGTGCAAGAAGATATGCGAAGATTATTTCTCCCTGTCCCCATAACAAATTGCTTTATATGTATGTTTAGGATTAGGAACCTAGCCTAAAGGTGTGTCAATTACCACTTACCATTCTAGGGTTTAGCAGCTATGTGACTGTTTTTCTTCTTCTGCCCCAAATATCTTTTTTTCCTTTTCTGTTTATTTTTTCTGTCTTAATTATAAGAGGAGCAGCAACAGCCTCTTGAAGATTTGGATCAGGAAATAACTGGTTGGTGAAAAAATAAATTCATCATGAAACATTTAATACATTCACATAGACATATATAAACAGATGGTATGACTTGGGTTGTATTTCAGACATGGATTTGCAGTTTAGGGTCTTCCCAGTAGCTTGGATTATGGTTTTAAATCAATTAAAATCCATCTTTTCTTACCGGGTAGATGTCCAGCAAGCCTTTTTTACTTCCTTGGAGGCAAAGGTTAAATTGATCTAAGTGTAAATAATCATGTATAGAGCAGCTGGTAAAGCTGCAGTTATGTTGGTTCACTAGATGGCACTATTGAATGAGAATTGTGAAATTTCACCATAAGCCACAGCTCCCCAAATCCTTGTAATACATGATTTCTAAGAACTACTTCTGGAATGATGAACTAATGAGTGATTTTTCATCGGAACCTGGTTAAAATTTGATCCCTGTTTGCAAAAGTCCCCTCTCTCTTCCATCTTCATTTTTTAAAAGAACTTATCTCCTCACCCCCTCTTCTGGGAACATTTAATCAGAATTTAGGATTTTAGGAAAAATAAAATTTCTACATGAAATTGAACCATTTAAATTAAAAATATAGTTGCCACATAATAAATCTGTTGCAGCAGATGAGTGTTGAATTCAAACCTCCTTTCCTGTGCATATGTATTGCGTACAGCCTTAAGGGAGCAGATTAAAAAAAATCAATTTATAACAACTGCTCACAATTGAGCAGATACGTTTTGTGAAATCAGAATGTTCCATAGTTATTTTTCTGCATTCAGTTAAAACTGCAGTATCAGTGCTATAAAACCAAACCAGATGGCTCATAAGTGGAGCTCCAGAATCTTAGAAAAAGACTCACATTGACTCCAAAAATAAGCTTGTGCAGATGTATCACTGAAGCACAGTAATATTTTATTCTAATGAAATGTCTCCCAACCTTACCTGCTGTATAGTTCATTTTTCTAAAAATAAAATTAGTCTGAGTTAAATTTTAAAATAACTATTGTTAATCAAACTAAAGGTTTTTTTATGAGTTTGTTCAGTGAACTCAGTAGTACTTTAGGGGCAATAATAGTAAGTCAATTAATTTGTTTAACAATAATTTACCAATCACAGAACATCTGAATTATGGAAATAATCTTTTAAGACAGGAATTCTAAAACCTTTTCTTTTCAACCTCATTTTGTCTTTGTGTGTGTGTGTGTGTGGAGTGCTGTACATAATAATAGTCAGGTAAGGTGTCAATTTCTCAATTAGATCAAGCTGGAAACATGATGAGATGAATTAACTTCACTTTATTATAAGACTACATTAGCAGAATTTCAGAGTCTGAAAGTGCAAACTGTGTCATTTTACTATCTGATAAATTAGGCCGGATCCTTTCCAAGTTTCTGTTACTTGCTGTTGGCCCCTCTCCTTTCGTCTGATAGTTTCTTAGATGCATCTCTTCTCCCCATCTTCCAAAGTCATTCTCACATTCCATTACAGCAGGGCAAAAACCATGCTTAATTTGATTTAATTTAGGACTATTTTTAGTTACAATTATCTATCATTTACTCTCTATTCTGTTCTGTCAGATTAAAAATTATGATTTGCAACAATTTTGAAGAGCTCACATCCAAGGTTTGGGAGGTTCCTATGTCGCCTTGTTATGGTCTACTTATTTAAAGACAATAACATGAAACTTTAACAGGTCTTTAAATGTTGCAATGATTAACAGTTGGTTTCTTGTTGATCTGATGACATTTTCTAATGGTCAATGAGAAAAGTTATTATCTAAAATTCAAATGGATAGTTGCATTCCATGATTATTGATGAAACAGGAATATTGTTTTTAAGCAGAATAAAAAGATGAGTTAATTAAGAACATTGGACCAATATTAGATGACTATGTGAGAAGAATTGCTGCAAAATCATTTTCAATCATTTTTTTAAAAAAATGTAATTTTCTGCTTCAGGTGATTGTATTTATTCTTCTTAAAGCAATAAGGTATATAATCCTTGTGCTGATTTCAAACTTGTGTACAAATGGAAACACACATCTAATCATCTTAGAATCTGATATTCAATATAGGGAATAAGGATTCAACATTTTCTGGCATTTCCAGAAAAAAAGGACTTCAATATAACTGAATGTGTATAAGAAAGGGGGCTACAATCTCCACAGTTGTGGTGCCTAAATTGAGGAATATATGTGAAACTTGTAGGGGATTTTTAGAATAATGGAAACATATAGATATCATTAGAAAATGAAGAGCATTTTAGCATCCTCCAGGACTGTGGATTTTCAAAGTTAATTGGCACAAAAGATAGATAAGATCAATAACTTCAGCTTTGCCAACTGATTTTAAAAGAATGAATGACATCTTACTACTTCAAATCTAGTGAAATAAATAATAAAGATTGGCTAATGCTGCTGGCCAGCCATTAACAATTTGCAGTGTCATAATTTCAGAAGAAAGACCAGGGTTACTATAAAGTGTGCAAATAAAACCTGGTGAAAATAAAGAAATGTAAAGTATTGAAAAAGAATACATCTAAAAGCCTGCCCTTAATTTTCAAACCAACCTGCATAAAACAATCTAGATCTTAATCTGGGATTTTGAACAGTGAGAATGCAAAATAATGTGGGTTGGCTTGGAGAGAGAAAAATATATAGAGGATCATTGAATCATAGGTTGGAAGGGATTTTTGAGGTCTTCTAGTCCAATCCCCTGCTCAAGTCAAGAGTTCTCATACCATCTTGGACAGATGGTTGTCCAATCTTTTCTTGAAAACCTCCAGTGATGGCACATCCGCAACTCTGGGAGGCATGCTGTTTCACTGCTTAATAGTTCTCCCAGTCAGGAATTTCCTCCTTATTTCCAGGTTAGATATCACTCTAAAGAGCTTCCACCCATTGCTTCTTGTCCTACCCTCAGGTGCTGTGGAGAATAAACTAATGCCTTCTTTCCTGAGATAGCCTTTCAAGTATCCCACAGGCCAGTACGCTCCCACAGAGAGGGCCTCATCAGGGTGCCGTCGGCCAAACAATGTCGGCTGGCGACTCCCAGGGTAAGAGCCTTCTCTGTGGCAGCTTCAGCCCTGTGGAACGAACTTCCTCCAGAAATCTGGACCATCACGAATCTCCTGGTCTTCCGTCAGGCTCTAAAGACATTTTTATTCTCCCAAGCCGGGCTGTCCTGATCCCTCTTTAATATTTTATATTTTATACTTGGTATTTTAATTTGGTCTTAAATTTTAAATTTTTATATGAAATTTTTTAGCCAGGTCAGTTTAATTCTTTTAATGGGTTTTAATTATTGTATGTTTGTGCTTTTATTTCTGGCTGTACACCGCCCCGAGTCCC
>JANHFO010005029.1:76139-86735 GCA_032468095.1 Pareas carinatus
TTCCTTCCTTCCTTCCTTCCTTCCTTCCTTCCTTCCTTCCTTCCTTCCTTTATTCTTTCTTTCTTTCTTTCGTCTTCCTTCCTTCCTTCCTTCCTTCCTTTCCTTCTCTCTCTCTCTCCTCCCCCTTGTCTTTTCCTCTATGTGTGTGTTTGAATTAGCAACGAAATGTACTGCAATTGAAAGGCTTATTATTCGATGCTTGGGCAGAGAGGTATCATAATATCTCTTCATCCAAATACAACATGCTGCCTTTGTGACTGCAGACATTAATTATTGAGAAAGAGTTCTGAAATAGCACATGTATTTGGAGCCTTTGCCTGTAACATAAGATAGAGATGCAAGAAGGATTTGTGGACTGTGATGTACCTGTAGCATTTCGGCTTTTGTATGCCTGAACTGCTGTGAGATGTAAAAAAACAAAAAAACTAGTTTTGTAGCTCAAATCATGGAAAGATGAGTCGTCAAGCTTACTTTTATCGTGTCCCTCCACAGGAATTGCACCGAAGGACACAACTTCAGCCTGAGCCAGCAAAGACAAAAGCTCTTCAAACAGTCATAGAGATGAAGGTATGGATGTTTGTCCCTGCTTTTTCCATGTAAGGCAATGGCCACAGTGAATGCTTGTTGGCTGGATCGTGGATCATGTCCCTTGCTTTTATTGTACAGAATATATGGATTTGTGTAGTATGTGTGTATGTCATGTTGCAATCACACCATTTGTTTCCTAGAGAGTATCGATCAAATTTGACAGACTCCTATTCCTATGTCTCCTATTCATTACGCATGACAAATATCTAAAATCCTCTGCTGGGAGAAATAGGATTTCTTTAAAGAGATCTTTTTAACATTTTGCAGTTTTCCCCTGACGAATACAAATTTCCTCCACTTTTTGCTTGATATATGTAGCTGTTTTTCTAAACAACGTGCTTTGATATACATTGTTAGAAAATATTTTGCAGATTTTTTAAAGGAAGGTAACAGTTTTCTTTTGTCATTTTAAATGGGTATCAAAACAAGTAAATTATTCTTCATTCTTTATTATGTTCATTTTTTGTTGTCCTGAATATAGCCTATGCTGTTTCATTAAATCCATAAATTATGAACCAAGTTAACCCCGAGTTTAGATAAATGGATATTGAATAGGATTGCAGCTTTCAGGTCTGATCACATGACAATAAGTTATATGTTGATTCCAGTAATGATATCCCTTCCTTCTTCTGATAATTATCACAAAAGGACTTGTTGTTGAATAGGTGCTGCTGACATATGGGTCATGAAAATAATGCCCTTGCAGAACAGCAGTATTTTGTTTCCTTTAAAAAAATAATTTTCATTGAAAAATGTTATGTAATAGAATTTTTTGCAATAATAAAAGTGACACATGTTTAAGAAAAAGAGAACGGTGTACAGAAAAAGGATGACTCAGAAGGAAAAAAGAGAAAAAAAAGAGAAGATATAAAGGAAGTAGCTTCCAACCTTCTTTAAAGCAGTTCAAAATAATTTTATCTTCGGTTTGCCTTCTTTAAGATTATATCCTGATCTCATTCCCCCCCCATATTTTATGCTTTCTAGTCATAAAATTCATAAATCACCAGTTTATTTTTTCAATTTTCAGCAATAAATCCATAAAGGGTTTTCTGTCAGTAATAATTTTACTTGTTTAGCCAAACATGTCTACTTTAATTCTGTCTACTTTAATTCTGTCTACTTTACCAGCCATTCCTCTAATGTAGTATGTTTAAATTTTTCCATCTTTGTGAATATAATAATCTTGCTCTATTATGATTTATAAAAATAATTTTCTAAGTGTCTTTTATAATTGACTATTCTTAAGTTCCAACAACATTATTTTGTTACGGTGGTACCGTAGTAATCAAATATCTCATCAAATTTGGTGCTCAACACATTTTGACACGAACATTTTGCCCCCGTATTTATAGTTTGTTTGGTATTCAATACACAAGCTAGAACGTGTTAGTGCCTTGTGACTCATTACATTATTCCTTATGGGAAAAATTTGTTTGATACTCATCATTTTTGGTTCTTATCACACCTCCTGGAACCAATGAACGATGAATAGCAAGGTACCTAAAATAAAAGAAATTTTAGCATCCTTAATTTTAGGTCCAAGTTTGATCTACCTCAAAAAACTGACATCACATGAGGCTGCAGTTTTTCCTTGTTGCCATCACAGGCTAGTTGGGAATGGAGTGGAATTGCCGCTCTTTCTTCTCTTCAGTCTCTGCTTTATTTGCTATCTACTCCCTTCTTTATTAGCAATCAGACAAACAAATTCCTTCCCAACAACACTAATAGCTATTGCTTTAGCTACCACCTTTTGTCACCACCCACCTTACTTCATGCCCTTTCCTCTTAACCTCTGATCTAACCCTAGTGTTGGGGGGATTGTCTATCTTTGAGGTTTGTCATATCTCAGAAGACGTAGCTTCCTTGGCATATGAAGTTTGATTGGGTCTTTGAGTTGTTTTACCCATTTCCCAGGCTTATTTCCTGCTTACCTATAGTAGCTCCATTCCTATTTACAGCTTTTATTTGTTTTCCAGACTTTAGAATGACAGTTTACAGGCTTGCTTTTACTCCTCATCCATTTCCTTTCTTTCTGCAATCCTGCAAGATTATGTCCAGTACTTCTTTCCCTTGTACTCTACTTACCCAGCCATTTCTCCAGATTTTTCATTCTTGTCTGGACTAAATTTCTCAAATTAGCTGAATGGAAAAAACACAAAAACACAGATAATCTTTATGAGAATCAGATCTCCCCTTTCTGATCCTGAGTACTCTCGAGTAGAGAGGAGATGAGGTAAGATAAGAAATGTATGCTATTTACACAGTCAGAGAAACTAGGTAGTCTCATTTTAAGAATTTGTTATACACCTTTCTATTGAAAGATGGGTTACCTATTGCAAAACAGGAAGTAAGTAGAATTTAAGTGAATGAAATGTTTTGTGGTTTACCCTTGCTTCTTGCAGACACAACCATCTTTATGTATTGATCCTGCTGTGGTATTTCAGGTATGTTATAGCACTGCTGCTGAAATCTGAGTGTGTAGTGTGTATTGCATAGCTTTTCCTTAGCCTCTTCTATCTCTAATTTTACATACCTTTTTAGATTGTCTCAGTTTCAATATGAACATATTTACTTAGAAGGGGAATTTGGAGTGGAAAATATCTAATTTCTCCTGATCAGGTGGTGTGCATATAATTTGGGGTACAAATTATACCTTTGCTCTCTGCATGAAATGGTTCAAATACAGTTAGAGTAAAACAAAATGTATGTGCTAATTAAAATAAAGAGCAACTTATAAGAAATATTACTTTACAACTTATCAACTGCACAAAAATATAATATCTTAAGGTTTTCTTAAAACAACATGAATCTCTCAGCACCCTCTGAACTTTCCTGAATGTCCACAATTTTCCACTAGCAAAAGTCCCTCTTTTCATCAAGTGTGGACACCATAACCACGTATGATTCATACTAAATGTCAATGGTAATTGGCTCCAAGCTCTTTCTATACAAGATTCGTAAACTTTTACTTGGCCTATACAAGCTGGGATTCTCTTGACTTCTAAGAGAATATCTGCAGGTCCTGCTCTTGTCATCATATTTAACTTTGGTTCCTCATGATCTCTTAAATTTACTTGATCTTCATTCTATGTAAATTAATGTCACACAGCTCAGCAGGTCTTCTGAGGAAGCAGTCTCTGAACTATTGCACTCCTTTCCTTTCTGCAAAATAAGAAGTCTTTCTGTGAGGGAAATGGGTGATTTCAAAATGTTGACAAACAAACAAATCCTGATGGACATCTTAGCTTGCATGGACTTTTTATAAGGCATTACAAGCAAAGGTGTCCTTCTCATAGATGATATAATTATATTTATATATCAAAATAACACAATTATAATAATATGATAACTATATTATATAATTACAATAGCTATAATTATATAATATAATGACATTATACTTTTTGTATATAAAATTTTTAGTTTATTAGACCTTCTAGAACACAGATAGATTGCAAATTTGCTTCATGTGAACATTTTCTTTAGTATCCCTTTTTGTGAATGCTTTGCGTGCTTTCTATCTCTTGCAATATTGAACTTCACTATCTGAAGCTTACAGTGCTTATTCTGTTTTTCCTGAATGTTTTAAATCTTTATGCCTGTTTTAGGAGCTTAAAAGAAAGCAGAGGATTACAGTCATACTTTTTGAAGATCATTAGATTTTGGAAGCAATGCTTTGAAAGATCCAGGGGTTAGGCCAATTTTTTATAACACTTAATGATCTCAAGATTGTTTCCTAAGGTTTTCTTGTTACATTATTATTGCCAATTAAAAACCACTTGTAATTCAAAATTACACACACAGAACTATCCCAGAAAAATGCAAGTAAGGTATTACAGCACTATATCACTCATATTTTATATTCTTTAAATAAATAAAATATTATC
Organism: Pareas carinatus; assembly: GCA_032468095.1. Taxonomy (NCBI): domain Eukaryota; kingdom Metazoa; phylum Chordata; class Lepidosauria; order Squamata; family Pareidae; genus Pareas; species Pareas carinatus. The sequence continues at coordinate 80,615 of JANHFO010005029.1, forward strand.
TTAAACATTATAGATGTTTAATTTGGCTGCTATCATCTATATTTATTATAAGAATGAATGTATGCTAAAAACAAACACATTAATAATCATAATAAACAAAACACACCAAACAACTGTGGTTGAAAAAGAAAAAAAGTCTGGATAATTGATATGGCAATACAAGGGGATAGTAGAATAGAAAACAAAGAATTAGAGATCACCAAGTATTAAAGCTGAACACTGAAATTGAAATATTATGGCCTAAACTTGCCTTGGCGGCCCCAGTGATTATCAACACATTAGATGCTATACCAAAAAATCTTGGACTGCAGTTAGAAAACCTGCATATTGACAAAATTTTCATTTGTCAATTGCAAAAGGGCACACTGCTTGGATCTGCATATATATTATGTGCAAACACACACGCATACATTATGCCGTCTGAGATTCTCAGAAGAATCTGATGCTTATGAAGGCCAAATCCAGCGAAATAATTGGCAGCTGTGACTCCACATTGTTGTGAACAGAGATTAATAATAAAATTTCCATCTGTCAATTATAAAAGGCCACACTGCTTGGATCTGCACATAGACTATGCCAATACATTTGCACTTCCTAGGTTCCTGGGTAGAACTCAGGTTGTATTAAGGCCGACACCAGCTAAAGAATTGGCAGCTGTTTTGTGTATTATTGTGTATACAATAATAAAATAAAGCATATCAGACTATTTAGAGCATCTGCTCAAATGTTTTGTATGTGACAACTGTCTGTTGGCCTCATGGGATCCAGATATGATTTTGAAATGGTTTCAAGAAGATGCTACCATGGATATTAATTAAGTATGGTATTCAATTTATTGCACCATTTAATTGTAATAACTCAAAGCAGCATACAATGGGTTAGAAAAAACTTCGTAACTTCCTCCAACATATTCATTTTGTATGTTCAGCATGTTCCGGTAGAATGCACGTAACCCTGATAGAGTCAAGCTATTCTATAGCTTTTGAGTTCCTCCAAAATAAATTTCTCTTAATAAACCAATGTCAATTATAAATACTTTGAAACTTTGACAGAATGCAAAAGAATGCCTATCATGTTTGTTAATAATTCTAGAGATTGGACGGGGCAGAAAACTATGTAGGTGGTCTTCAACTTATAACCCCAATTGAGCCCAAAATTTATGTCGCTAAGTGAAAAATTTAAGTGAGTTTTGCTCCATTTTGTGACTTTTCTTCTCAGATTTGTTACGTGAATCACTGCAGTTCTTAAATTAGTAATGTGGTTGTTAAGTAAATCTGATTTCCCCATTGACTTCGCTTATCAGAAGATCGCGAAGGGGGAAATTCCATGACTCTGGGACACTACAACTGCCATAAATGTGAGTCAGCTGTCAAACATAGATCATGTAACCATGAGGATGTTGCAATGGCCATAAGTATGAAAAATGGTCATAAGTCATAATTTTTTGGAATGCTGGTGTAACTTTGAACAGTCACTAAATGAATTGTTGCAAGTCTTCTTCATACAACTTTCTCTCAGATCTCCCTGCTGAATGTATGGAGACTGGAGAGAAGTGGAGTTTTTTAAATTTTTTACAACAATGGGGCACTCATATCTTTAGACCAATGGCTGAAGAGGACTGTGGTTAGTCACATATTCACCAATTGTTCTGTCCAACATAAGAGAACAGATGATCTTCTCCTTTTCTGCCTGTTACAGTGGGTACCAACACCCTTAATTTCACAGTAGCTGGAAACAGGATACCAATTTTTTCTGTATTGTACTGGCGGCTAGAGAAGGATTTCATACCCAAGTTGAAGGAATTTTAAAATATTTCCATTCATCTCTTAAATTGGCTCCATGTTAGAAAGTAATGAAATGAGTAGGGCAAAATGGTGGCTTTCATTTGGTTTAGATCTATTCCTTTTTTGTTTTATCTTATTTGAAGAGACCGTGGCTTTTTATATTAGAAGTGGTAGTGAAACAGATGTCTTAAAAAGGTTATAAACATTAGCTTTCTCACTGCACAATAAAAGTATAGTTAGACCCAGATTTCTTGGCAGTTTTTGTCCCATTTTCTTTTATTTATTTTATTTTATGTGCTTTTACTACTTTGCATCACAGCCTACTTTTCTATTCATAGTACATTCAGAGTGGCTGTTTAGTGGCTTAGACAAGTTAAAATTTTGACAATAATGTATATATTTTTATTCAGCTACCTAAGTATTACTGAGTTTATCCCAGTGCTATTTAAACCAAAAAGTGTTTCGGTTCCTTTTGCCAACTTAGTTCTTTAATATATCGCTCTTCTATCACAAGTTATATGTCTGCTTTTCATATAAATAATTTGTATAATTATTGCATACCAACGCCTTTTTTTTTTACAAAAAATAGGACACAAAAATAGCTTCCCTCGAACGTAATATTAGAGATCTTGAAGATGAAATACAGATGTTGAAGACAAATGGAGTTCTGAACACAGAAGATCGAGAAGAAGAGATCAAACAAATAGAAGTTTACAAGAGTCATTCCAAGTTCATGAAAAATAAGGTAAATGCAGAGACTAAGAAAACAAGTCTTATTAAAATTCTGATATTTTTTTTTAAGGAGATTGGCGATTGTACTTTGTCAACAAAAGATCTGAAAAGGAAAATTTAGTATTAAAGAAAGTGTTCCTGGTAAATAAGGTAGATTTTTTCCCCATTAGTAATTCACTTGGTGAGAAAAGTTTCCATGTTATATCTTAGGTACAGAGGCAACCTTTGTTAGACTCATGTCAAACCAGTGTGAAAAATGTGCCTTATTTCGAAGACATTCCCTGGGGGAAACCATATTAAATTGCCAAAGAACAAGTACTTTTGTCCCCTTGAATAAAAATAATGACAATGGCATTCCTGTTATCAGTTCTTGGCCATCTCACCTTGCTGAGTAATTACAGCAAAGGCACCTGTGGGACTGGAAAGCATTCAGAGGTCCTTCAGGAAATTTTCCATGTTTGCAACAAACAACCATCAATTGTTTTCAATGTTAGGAAGCAATACAATTTATAACTCTGTAGTTAAGATATGATGCAAGTAGAATAAAATGACCGCAAATGCAGACATAAAACACTCAAGTGATGTCTCATATGTCTGATGCTCAAAAGTCTTGTGATTGTTGTTAAACCACCCAGGTTTTTACTGTGCAAAATGGGTGGCTAGATAAATATTTTAAATAAACCAAGAAACAAACAAATACATTAAAAACTAGATAAACCTATGCTTCCTTCATAGTAGGAATTACTATGCATATGGTTCACAAGGAATCATTTAATTCTGACTGTTATATATTAATTAGAATTCTGTTAACATAAAGAGGAAAATTGTAGTGATTTTGTGAATAAGAGATCCAATGCAATAGATTCTCCCACTGTTACAGAGAAAATCAGAGCAAAATATTTGAATGTGGTTGTTGGTCACAGCCATCTGATCAGCACTTGAATAATCATGCCTCATTCTGATGACAGCCTGCCTAACCTCTGTCAGCAGCCCTGTCCTTCTTCTGACAATTGAGATTTGTAGCAAAAGATCCTACTTCTGCCATTCATCACAGGACCTTTCAAGGTGGAAAAATATTTATAAAGCTGTCAGCAAGGATATCTCATTATACCCCATCTGTCCAACCTGAGATCACTGATAAAGAAACCCTGATAAACATAAATTCCGATTGATAGCAAACATAGAACAAAACTCCTTTCAGGGTCATCAACTTAAGGTGTTATAATGCTCTTTTTTGGGGGGGAGAGGATGCTTGGATTTAAGAAATAACTATTTAAGTTCTTTCCAATTCAAATAGAAAGAGGGGCATATGTTGCTAAGGGCAGCCTAGTGTGGAACATTGCTACCTCCCTGGAAAATTAAGCTACATGAAGATTTGGGGATTGGGTATAGAAATCAAAGACAAAAACAGCAAGCACACTCTTCCAGATTACCAAATATCTAGGTGAAATGACAAGAATGTAAAAATTGAAGCAGATAATTTGGTGGTTCCATCTTGTGATATTGCTTTTGACTCTGAGGGCTCACCTTGTTTTTGCAGGCTGTAGGATAGCAAGCTAATATCCCTAAGACAAAAATATGTTGAAGTTAGCAAAACACACACAGAGCAAGAAGCAGCTTCCAAAAAAAGACAATGATTGGAGTTTGGAGGAGAAAGTTGCAGCACTGTTTTCATTGCCAGTTAACTGATTTGATTACCAGTTAACTGTTTGACATAATGAAAACTACTTAATTTCACAACACATGAGAAAACTTAACCATAGTTTCAACTGGGAAACTGAACACACTACATCAAGCTAAGTCCAAAAAACTAGAGAATTCCTGGAAGCCTGGCATTCTGACAAATCAGCCATCAACAGGCACATGTAGATAAACATAATCTACATACTATTCAGAAGAAACAATGAAAAAGCTAAAAAGGAAACAAAGATCAGAAAACCTGTTCACCAGCAATCAATACCCAGATAAACAGAGATTAACATCAAGTTTAACATTAGGCCAATAATCAAGCAGTAAACAATAACTCAATCACGGAACAACTACTCAGACAAACAATCAAACAATAAACAACAGTCTAATCAAGGAACTACCAAGACCACTTCCACCAACACTGACAGGGCAAGCCATTAGTATATAAACAGAGAGCGAGCCCTTCTAGCACTGATGATATTACCTAATTGCACAATTAAATTTCTGCCAAAGAACCAATCAAGTTCAGAAAAGCACAGAGGGCCCAAAAATTATCTTAAATAAATCTAAATCACTTAGAATTTATTAAGACTCATTAGATCTGGTTCCACTATTTGAGGTAGAATAGATCTTGGAGCAGAAAGATTTTACATGGGGACTACTTGGTTGCTTCTGATGAAAAATGGTTTTTTAAATTGCCCTTTTGGAATGAATACAGAAAATAGTACTCTTTTCTTGCTATAACATGCAGTCACCATCATGTTCAAGTTCAATTTATATGAGACTTCTCTGGAATGAGCTTGTGCTATGAGATTTCAGCATTGCAGAATGAAGAGGGCAGAGTTGTTTCAGTTGATTTTGTTTAGAGTACAAAAGTTGTCATTTATGAAAGGAACATGTTATGTTAGAATGTATAGTACTATACAATGCAATTTGATTTTAAATTTGATTTGCAACATGTTTAATATTTGTTAGAGAATTGCACACCTCTCAGAATCAACTGATTGGATTGTCCTGCAAATAATAAACAAATAAATATGCAATGAAGAAAGGAAGAAAAAAAGAAAGAAAAACAAATGGAAAAAATATCCCAGAGAAAATTCATGGCATTCTTTTACATCTCCAAATCTACAATTTGCTCTCTCCTTAGAGACATTACAAGAAAGGTTTTTTGTTGAAAAGAATTTTAGCATCTTGTTTGAAGCAGGAAAGCTTCATCAGAGTAGATCTGAAATGTTTTATTTTGTGAATGGCAAAACTCTTTACCAGCTTGCAAATCATGTTGAGAATAAAAAGAAACATATAACATACCTGAAATGGAAATGGTTCCATATTCGTTGAACAATTGGCTATCAGAGTTTGGTGAGTTGGATCATCAATAAAAATAGGAAGATCCTTTGATAGAGATTAGGTTGTGTGATACCATCTGGGGCTAATATAAAACACATGCTGCCATATGTATTGGTGTCAACTTTCCTTCCATTTGTATTCTGTAATATTACTCGCACCTTATTTTTTTTATTCCAATTGTGGTTCTTTGTCTGTAGTTACACATAAAGGCTTGTCAGTTTTGTCATCAATGCATTGGTGATATTACCCATTTTCACCTCTCCAAACAAATCATTTCTAAAATGATGTGTATTTGAATATTATGATTCAATTATATCCTTTAATAATTTATTTTGTGAATGCTTCCTTTTAATTGTTAAGCATTCTGTTTGATCACAATTTGTTGTTCCTTACTTCTGTGGTCTTTCTGGCAGAATCTGCCTTCAATTAGTTTGAACTTCTCTGAGTACCGGAAGACCACTGAAACCTCATTCCTTATACTTCATGTATAATCTTATTATACAAAAAAGATTTTAAAAATCAAGCAGGATAATGGTTCTCATATATATATGAGTTTGCTTTTTACT
>JANHFO010005029.1:87353-103354 GCA_032468095.1 Pareas carinatus
TTCTGGTATACTATAGTTTAAAAGATCTGGTGCAGAGATGGTCGCGACGCTTCCTTCTGCTTATAGCAGAATCATCCCGGATGCGGAGCTTCTGCCAGATCTGCCTGGGGAGCTCTCACCCTTTCAGCCCCAGGAATAAGCTCAGGGGCCCTAGGGGAGCTCTACCCAGATATGGCTGCTCACCTTTCCCTCTTCTCCCAGGGGAAAGGCTTCCCAGCTGCCAGACAGCTGATTTTCGGCTGTCAAAGTGGCTAACGTGATCACGAGGCTGACAGACCCAGAGGATCTGTCCTGTAGCATCTGCGATGCCACCGGAAGTCCAAGCTTTAAAGATTTTGTTATGATTAAATAAGCATTTATGATTTTGGTATAATTAAATAGGCTTTTTACATTTTGCTATATTAAATAGGTGCCTTTTATATTAATAAAATGGAAATTCTCTGATCATTATTTTACAAATATATGTATCTTAAAAAAATCATATTAGTGGTATACGGGATTTAAAATTATGAATTTAATGATCCCTGAGGTCCAAAAGGTTGGCGGCCACTGGCCTAAATAGTTTATTAGGTTATTATAGTGTTCTAATATTTAATAGCTATTCCATATAATGACCAGTGATTGGGTCTTGGGTGGGAGTAAGGCAACAGTATTTTGATTGACTTTCATTGACTCAGCTGTGGAATGTCTGTATCAGAAATATCTACAGATTTACGAAAGAAGCAGCGGTATTATTATATATTTACAGCAGAGGTTTTCCAATCCCCTGATTTACCTTTCATTGGGATTCACACCAAACAAGCAGTGGCTGAGAGCATGAAACCATCCTGTTCCCCCCTACCACTACATCCACCTTTCCACAGAGCTGGAAAGTTTGGGGGGGGCACTGATTTATAGGACAGAACCACTAATTTCTATACATTAATGGACAAAACATTGAAAGGGAGATCTTTTTGACATTTTCCTCTTGATGTACTGAGCATAGACATTTGAGCGGGAAAGCCTATCTTTCTAGGCTTTTACATTCATAGGTTTTCCCAATCAGACTTCCATTCTTCACAGTTGGCTATTGACCAGTTGGAGAGTTGTGTGACTTTGCTTCTCTTATTAAATGAGCTTTTTTTCATATCCTTAATACATGAAGGTAACTATAGTTTTTCCAGAATTATTATTTTGGAATATTCTACTTTCATGCTGTATGTTGCCTCCAATTTGTTCATGATGAATAGTAGTCCCAAAGTTGATCAAATTAAATCTAAGTTATCCATCTGAATATAATTCAATATACTTTGTCAACTTCTCCATTTGTTAACATTAATTATTCCCCCCCTTTCATTTATTGCAGATTGACCAGTTGAAGCAGGAGCTTTCAAAGAAAGAATCAGAACTTCTTGCCTTACAAACAAAGCTTGAAACCCTTAGCAATCAGAATTCAGATTGCAAGCAACACATAGAAGTGCTTAAAGAGTCGCTTACTGCCAAAGAACAGAGAGCTGCCATACTTCAGACAGAGGTAAGATAGCTTCTTAGCATCTAATAAATATGCAGTATAATTAATGGACTATGTCAGAATTAAAGGTGATATTGAGGTTACAAGTCTGTGCAAAAGACAAAACCTAACTTTAAAAAAATGGCTCCAAAGTAGTAAAAGAGCTCGATGCCAAGATCTAATATTTACAATTTTTCTGCTAAGTTTGCTAGCAGGTGAGTTTTTGGTGAAGTTGAAAAATTCCAGCAGGAAACCCACAATATGTACTTATAATTTAATTTCCCCTTTTTGCTAATATACAATTGCTTTCATTTATCTCTTTTATAAGAATGCTTTAGTTACACCCTTGGAATTGGCGCACAGGTCAAAAGGATATAAAGATTGGTAAGAACATAGTAACCGAAAGAAAAAAAACATGTTCAAAGGACGAGTCAGCTGATTAATTAATGGGGATTCTTTTGAATTTTAAAAACGTTAATACTTCCAATGGGTAACTTCTGAATTTGCTCAAAGCTGTTATTGCAAAGAATCATTGCTCCATTGCTCTGTCTTCCACCTCCTGAAAGGGAAATTGCATAAAGTAGAGTTAACATCTTCCCCTTGTTTTGGGAAAAAATGCATCAGGAAATAAATTTGGAAGAAAAATAAAATCATCTAGGGAATCATTCAAATAATCTCCTTCTCCTGGCTCCAAGATGGCTTGTTGAGAATGTGTCTGTGCATGTTCAAAACTTGAGTTCCTTGTTGCATTCTTCTCTTCCCTTTTCCATCCTGCCTCTGCTGTTTTTCAACTGCTAAATTTCAGTCTCCTTGATGATTTATTTTATTTTCCAATTTTGCATGTTCTTGGGTACAATGGTGACTCTGAATAAAATTATTCACCAGATGCAAGGAGTTACACATGCATTGTTGTCATGGCATAATATATCAATATCTTGTTTCCAAAATCATACAATAACTTACTAAGAACAACAGAAACTAGTTTGTGCAGTTGGTAAGGAAGTTGACAAGTAACAAAGGCTGCAGCAGATATATATAGTACTCTTTTTTTAGTGGCTGTGATGATGGTCAGGACTAGGAGTGGAAAATAGTGTATTAAAGCAGAGTATTAAAAATCACATTAAAGTTCACTGAATCTACTGTCTGCATTTTATTTTCTCACATATTGAATGATGCCAATGCAAATCAAATTGATTTGCTACTTTAAATTTGATGTGAAAAATCTTAAGAAGAATAGGCTAGTAGATTGAAAATTTCATTACACCCCATACATTGTTGAGGGTGTTAATTATAGTTTTGGGACCTCCTTTTGCATTGACATGAACTTTTAACACATGATTCTGTGCTGTTTTGTAAGAGAAATTGCATTTAATCTCTTAGTTTAAGATCATGCTGATACAGTCATTTAGTATATTATGCATTAAAGTTGGTGATAAACAATGTGAAATTAGTGGCCATGTCTTCTTAAGCAGTCTGTAGGGATTTTGTAATTAATTACTTCATACAGTAATTATAAGAACTATCATTATAGAAAATTAAGCAGGAAATCAATTGAAGCACAGTTTCAATTTGTAGAGCATCTTTGATGTTTTCTCATTAGGATAGAGACAGCTTTTTAAAAACATAGAACTATTAGCAGTCATTTGAAAGGAAATGCTGTAAATGTTATCAGCTACCAAAGTTAATAAAAATGATTCCATAATTCTATGAAGAACTACTGATATATACCATGTATTGATTTTTTTAATGAAACCAAAACGGAAAATAAGATAAAATTTCCTGTGCCTTGATTTTAAATAAATGCACTTTCAATGCAAAATATTTTAGGTAGTAGTTATTTGCTGTCCTTTGTAAGAAACAGGTAAATAGAAGTGTAGAGAAGGTGGTTTTTCAAATCTAATTTAAATGTTAAACTTATCAAATATCAAAAGCAGCTTTTGAATCAATTCAATGGGCTTTCTATCCATCGGAAAATAGATTCATCAAGTAATATGTGACGGAATGTGTCTGTTCGAATAACTACCACAAAGTGGGTGGAATCAGGATCTTTTGAATTTTCAATGTTTCACTTCCTTGTGTTGTGTCAGTCAAGGTTACAAGGTAAAAAGCTATCAGCTTGAAGTATGCTGTAAAGCTCTTGGATAACTCTACTCCTCCCAGTGCTATATTGGCTTCCTATAACTTGATAGGACAATAGTGCGCTTCAATTGGCCTGGGGCTTTCCCCAATAACAAATATTAATCTATCTGCCTTTTGGGGGGGGGTATGAATGTATGTGTGACTGGAACTAATTCAGATAATTAGCATTTGGGAATCTCATGTTATGCATTAAGTCTTGTTGAAGCTGAAATAGGCCAGACTCACTTAAATTTAATTTGTACATGTAAGCACTTGTTTTCTGAAGAGGAACCGTGCATCAAAAAGTTGAAAATTGATGAAGAGGAATCTGAAAAAAGAAGCAGAGAAAGAACAAAACCTTTCAGGAATGCCTCTGGAAGCATTTGAAAGTTGGTAAACCTTCCATATAAAAATGTCACCAAGAGGATGCCAGAATGATGAATGGATCAAAACAAAGAAATTATCAGAGGATTAGAAATCTTTATTTGTAAAACTGCCCAAATGAGAACAAAATGAAACACAAACTGCATCAATGCAAAGTAAAAAAAATCAATATAAGGAATAAACAAAAACCCCAAAGGGTTTTATTCCTTTATTTATTTTTATTCCTAAAACATACTGTAAATATAAAAAATGGGACTTATTTTTAACAATCTTAAAACTATAAAACGGGGCATCAAGGCAACTGGATCACTAGGTAAAGTCAGACAGAAGGCAGATTTTTTATTGGAATGTTAGACATTACATAGTATCAGCCCAGGTAGTTATCATCTCTAGAACTCTAAAGAAATAAAATACAAAAATGTGATGTAAAATGTGACCTCTAACAAAAACTCCACAGTTTGCCCCTCCCTCCTTAGAAGTTGGGAATGAGGTTGTTAGGGTTATATGGGCTATCGTCCCTTTAAGCACCTAACTGGTTGGTTTACAAAATGGGTGACTAGCTGAGTCATGCTAATTTCTTAGAACCAGCATACCCATTATAAAAGGAGACTTGAGAAGCACTCTCTCTCCTTCGATATTCTACAACTCAGCTTTGCTTCTATATTTGATCCTGTGTGTTGCTGCTGAAGATTGCTGACCAACTTGCTGGTGAAGACTATTTGCTAACTTAGTTAGTAAAAGGACTGCTTGACTGTGTATGAAAACAGGACTGTTGACTTAGAAGACTGAACTGGGTTTAACTTTCTGTTTATAAAGACTTTTATACCTACTGTACCCTGTGCTTGTGTGATACTGGTTTCCATCACTGCTTCCTAGCCTACAGAGTTTTTCGCTGCACGTTTTTCTGCTTGTTCCTAAAATTGGTTCTAAGCCTAGGGGGCTAACAGAGGTCCCCAGACATGACTGCCATATTCTATGTGAGGTAAAAGCCATGCAATTCTGAATACCATTCCATAGGGAGCAATAGCACAAGAAGGCATAGCTTGTGTTTCCTGTGTGTGGGCTTCTCATTACTACTTGTAACCCCCTGTGGAAACAGGTTGCATTTGAAAGTATTGTTTCTTAGAATTTGGAAAGCATGCTTCAGGGTATGCAGTCTAACATTTGCAGTTGCCTGTTCTGTGCCACATTTCACTGCTGACTCATATTTATTTTAATCTATTACTGTTCCATCCATCCCCACTCCACCTTAAGTACTATTTACAAGCTGGCTGTCCCCATTCTTTTCCTATTTATTTGGTAAACTGATATTATGATTCAAAAACACAAAACAGTAAACTAATTTAAAAAATCCCAACAAAAACTATTAAAATCTTTAAAACAATAAAACCAATTAAAATAATTTGAATGTGATTGGTGAGATGATTCATTCACTTACTAATGCAAATTTATTGCAATTCAATCATACATAGTTAGGTGAAGGTGATATAGCTTCCTTTAAACTTGAATTCCTTTGTTATGTGTGTTGTCTCTGACAATCTACTGTTGTTAATGTTATTTATCATGATCATGAGTCTCATAAGGCCCTTTTTTTAGTGTGTGTGTATATATATGCATCTGTATTGATTCAGTTTGAAAATATTCCTCCAAGATAATTAGGATTCTGTATCTATTCTGTATCATAAGTGGCCAAAGGCAGAAATGTCTACTAGTAAAAAGAAAAGATTTTTCAGAAGTGTAGCTTTAAAGGATGAGCTTTTGTTAGTTCTTCTTTTTTTTAAAAAAAAAAGTATATACAGAATTATAACTCTTTATTCTTATATTGGCATATTATATCAGATTTTTTTTTACTTTTATGGTATTTCAATTTTTTTTATTATTTTATATTTTTTATTTCAAACAAACGAATACACAAATAAACAAATAAACAAGCACACAAACATACAACAGTGGTCAAGAGCGAGAATCTTATCATTTAGCGAATAGACAGGTGTTTGAGAGACTTTAAGATAAGAAGGAGATATGAAGGCAGAAACTATAACATGTGTTTTAACTTATCTACCAAACATTGTTTTTTCAAAAAGAAAGGAGAAGGAGGTTTTAAGCAAATTACATCTCCAATCAAAGATTTCCTACCTCTTCCATGATAGTGTATTCAAAAAAGGGAGCTTAGGGTCCAAATTTCTTCCTATCTCTTTAATTGTATCTTTTCCCCTAATTTTTTTACTTTCTTTCTATCTCTTCCCTCATCTTCTTTCATCATTCCTTCTTCTTCTTCTTCTTCTCTCTGGCTTTTCTTATCATTTCTTAAATTTAATCCTTATCACTAACCCTTATTCTGTCCCTAGTCCTCTCCCTAACACTAACCCTACACTCTATCCCTAACCCTAAACACCCTCTCCATAATTTTCCCCTAACTCTAACTCTACTCTTAACCCTATAACTTTCTCTATCTCTACTATAAGTTTAATTCTATTAACTAAACTTAAACCTAACCCTTATTCTCTTCTATCTTCCCCTTATTCCTATATCTCTTCAGCCACCTTCCTTCATACATTATCTTCCTCCCTTCCATCTTCTTAACCTTTCCCCTTACCTTCTCATCTCTTCACTTTCCTTCTACCATCTTTTGATTCTTCTTTCCGTCTTCCTCTTCTCTTTCTCTATCTTTCTATATCCTATTTTCTTCTGACATCCGCCAATCTTGCTCATTTTCTTATCCTCTAATCTCCTCTTCCCTTTCTACCTCTCTTCTCCTACCCTCTTCTTATTTTCTATTTTTTTCTTCATATTTTTTTTGTTAGTTGTCCTTTGAACCCCCAAATATGTGCCTAAACAACTTTTGATTAAATCAACCCACTGACTATGTTACATCAGAGAGGTCCCAGATAGTCAAAAAAGTTGTCATGGTAACAATCATATTTTTTCTAATTATTGTGATCTTTCCACTCCAACTAATATATGCGGCATCTGTTATTTTTCAAATTGCTAACTCTGTTCTGATTTGAAATCCAGACTGAAAAACAGAATGTGCAGCATAATAAACATAAAAGAAAGACAAGAACTATGAAATAAAGATGATGATTTATTGCTACTATAAACAAAGATTCATTGCGAACAATGTCAAGAAGTTGAGATGTGAGACCAGCTATATAGTCAATATTGTGTCCCTTTGGTTTTTTTAAAAAATAAAGGCTTGATTCTACTTTTCAGTGATTTTAGCCAGTGAAAGAACAGTGATAGCAACAATTCATATACATGAGAAGGAAAGCCTTTAAGTGTGTTTTTTTAAAAAAACCTTACTCAGTAGAAAAAGGTTGTAGCCTCATAAAAACTAGTTAATAAATCCATGCCTTTGGTATAGCTGTGACTGGATAGCATTTGAAGTATCTCTTCAAAAACAAAACAACTAAGAGCAAAAATGCTGAAAATAAACCCTGCCAAGAACATCCCTTAAGTTCCATTTCTTCTGCAAATACTTGTGCTCTTCTCTACAAAAAACTCGCCAACTAGCGTATGATGATTTAATAGAATAAACCACCAAACTAGAATAAACAGAATAATGATGTGAGAGCTGCACTGGTTCTCATTGTCTTCTGGGCCCATTTCAAGATGCTAGTTATCATCTTTAAAGCCTGTTATGCCTCATTACCTTCAAGCTGTGATGTTGGAAAAGGCCTCTGTGTGCATTCCTTGGACAGCAAAGGTGATAAACAGGCAACTACTGGAGCATATAAAACCAGACCTGTCACTAGAGGGCAAAACCAGGAAGTTCTGCCTTACTTATTTCAGCCATGCCATGCAGTTTAAATGTACTAAAAAAGGCAGTTATGCTAAGAATAGCCAGCAATAAAAGGAAATGAAGTCGCCCCAAAACACAGTGACTAGATACCATCAAAGCAGTCATCAGCCAGAGAATAAAACACCCGAAAAAAGCCATACAAGATTGGCAAATGTGAAAAGAGCTGTCCCCTAAAAAGAATCAGACACAATTGAATGATTAGAATCCTCACTATCAGGAGTTTTTTTTCCCTAGTGAAATCTGCCCAGTCAGTATGTGTCAGCTGAGAGGAAAAGTTCTGTATTCCCATCTCTGGAAGATTGTGGTGGGCAAAGGACTGGAATGAAAGGCTGTTATTCTCAGTTGCAGCCCTCTTTCTCTGGGACAGCTTGTGCTAGAGACTGTGGGAACCAAGCACAGCAGGGAGTGGGGGAATTCATGAGGGATAAGAATAAGCATTCCTATCCAGGAGCGGGGAGAAGGTGTTGGAAGGAAATATTTCAAAGTGACCTTACCCTAATTGGCTTGCTATAACACTGCCTGAAAACGTTTCTCTCTTCCCACTAAGATTATGTTTTTACCTTGAACAGCATTAAAGATGTTTTTTTGAAATCCATTAGATCCTCCTTGAATTTGGGACGATTCAATGACTTTGGGTATTTGGGCCATCTGGTGACAAGATTCTTTGGTCATGGATGGAATGGCAATCTATGGGTTCTCCTGGACTCATGGTTTGTACTAGAAGAGCAAATGGCAGCTGTGGCTAGGTAGGCCTTTGCACAATTTTGGTTGTGTGCCGGTTATGTCCCTTAGTAGACCAGGAGCCTCTGTTCACAGTCACACATTCTCTCTTGATCTCTTGTTTGGATTACTGCAACACACTCTTCCCCATGACTCTGACCTTGTTGACCTTTTGTAAGGCCTTGAAGACCTGGCTTTGTGCCAGGGCTCATTAGTGTATGAAAGGCCCTGTTTCCTGGCTATATTGATATCTTTAATTAATTTTTTTCCTCAACTACTACATATATTTAATTTTGTACTATAATTGTGTTTGCTTGATGATTGTTCGTCAACCAAAGGCATTTGTTTGAGATGAGTGGCTATAGAAATTGAATGAATGAAAAACAATTTATTTTATTTTGTAAAATAAAAAAGTCATCAAAATTATACTCAGATGAAATGGGGAGCCTGGCAGTAAGTGTGTGGAAATTTTATGATTAAGGACAGAAAATAGTTTGCAATTGTCTGCCTTAAGCTTTAAGTCATGGGTGAGCATGGTTGGTGGCTTTATGCAGTTATTGGCCATAAGTAGTGTCAACCTGAAAGCCACAAGGAGCCTTAATGTAGTTATGCAATAGTCAGAATTTGAAATGGATTGCTAGGTTTTGACTGCCAGAAATGACAGGAAACAGGCCAATTTAGCTTGTCAGGGCATTTCCTAATACCTGTATCAACATGCCCTCCTCCCATCATTTAATCATGTAGAAAGTATGTTGACATAAATTGTGCTACCCACAGTTGAACTTTACTGCACCTTAAGAGTGAGATTGGGCAGTTGTAATATGGGGAAGCTGTATGAGTACCTACACTTGTCTCTTTAGATAGCTCCCATTTTTTTATTTCCTGAATAAATTGTTTGAAATTGTACCCATAGCGGCTCATTTATCAAAATCTGTTCTTCTGAAACCAAGGTTATAAGTCTGATCCTTCCTCATTCTTCTACACCTTGATAATATAAACCAAAGGATAATATGGTATTTTTCTTCCAAGATTTTGGTCCCCTTACTTCTTCAGCCGAGGTATCCCTATGGGTTAGGAGTAGGTCCAGGAGGTGAGGCCTTTTTTCTTCTACCTTTTGATAATTTAAGTCAGCAAAAGAAGACCAAGAGTTCTTTGACCTCTTGGCTCTTACAGGGAGTAGATTTCTAGTGGTTGTAAGGTTATTGAAATCTCCCATTGTTAATATTGTGTGTCTCCTTGAACGTTTGATCATCTAGTTCATCATATCTTTTGCCTATCTATAATAAACTCCCACAACAATATAATTTCTTTATACACATAATCAAATCTATTAACAGGAGTCATTTATTGAAGAAAGTTAAGAAGCCAAACATAAAGAATTTCAGCAGTTGCAGGGTTAGCCTCTATTCAAACACTCTTGTGTTTTGCTTTTCTTTCTGTCTAAATAACAAACTAACCAATTCTCTCTTTTGAATTGGTGGACTTATTTTCTTCTATATTTTTGCAGTGATCGGATAGATTTGATTTTATCTTGGCTCCACCTCCCACTCCCAGATTGTGATCACTAACTCATATCCACACTTGGAAAACACACACAGAGAGAAATAGTAATAGAATGATAAAATAGATTGTTGCATTAAGTTTAGAAAACTGAAGAAATATCTTCTCAAATTCCAAAGGGGAAAAAACTAAATTCCAACTTTTCTGCCCACATTTGTGACATGGTTTTGTCCAACTTGCATTACTGACCCACTCACCTCAATTCTTTTTTTTATTTTGATGTATTGATTAAATTTAGGTTGCTACCCATTTCACTGTCCAATGTTCTTAGCTCTACTCTGAGGTTTATCCGGCACTGCTTAATCCTCTAGTACGGAAAGCCCAGAGTCACTTTAGATAGTGAAATGGGGAGCATATAAATTTAATAAAAAAGAGAGCATCCTTTCTGATGCATGAACTTTAATGTCAGAACATTGATACTTTAATTCTGGTACTTTAGCTGTCAACCCTTATAATGAATACATTGGAATTTTGATTTGTTTTTGCCTTAGAGTCACTGTTGACTCCGGGCAACTGCTTGAACAAGTTCCGTAGTTTTCCTGGCAAGATTTCAGAAGTGGCTTTCCAGTGTAAGCCTATAGTAGAGCCAGGGGAGAGAGACTGGTCCAAGGTCACCCAGCTGGCTTTGTGTCTAAGCAGGACTAGAACTTTTGGTTTCCCAGTTTATAGGCTGGTGCCTTAACCACTTCACCAAACTTGCTCTCTGTATTGTAATTAATGTGTTTATTTATTTATTATGTATGAGTGCCTTTGCTCTCAGGTGGGCAATTTTCCTGTAAAGATTAGCAACAACCTGAGCCATTCTCTTCTTTGTGAGCGCTGAAAGTGCAGCTCATATTGCTCTTGCCTGCCTGATCACTTACAACTCTACTTTTAGTACACAAAGAACCAATTCAGAAGGACCCAGTGAAATGTGATTTGTTTCTGATTGCTAATTACACATAGTTATGGGAATATTTCAGCTTGATTCCTGTGTGTGTGTCTAATGGGATTGTGGTAGACAGTCAATTATTTTGGCACAGTTGCTGTTTCTTGATGGAGATTTTTAACTCCTAGAAGTTCTATTATGTCATTAAGTTTTCCACTAGAGTGATAAGAAACAAATTTCAGGGGAAATTATGAATTGTTTCATGCAAGATGGATACCATGAATACATGTATTATTATTTTTTCTCCCTGTGGCCTGGATATGATTATCTGTCCTGATCTTGGGTCTAACCTGCATGACTTGTCTTTCTAGCCTTCTTTGCCCAGGTAACAGACTGACACTGCCATCAGCAAGAAAGGAGATTAATCCATTAGGGCAATTTGGGAGGGATTTCAGCTTCTATGAAGTGAAGAATTGTAGGGTACTTCAGGCATGTGTAGCTCTATCCAGTCATTTCTGAATCTGAAATGTAGGAGGAAAGAAAAGCTTATTCCCAATATAAGCAAAACCTGTATAGATAATCAGGTACTGTAGAAATAAAGAGTATAAAGAATAAATAAAGAAGTGGATGAGCCTAGGAACATCTTTACTAAATGCAGCTTATACAGGTAGCCCTTGACGTATAATTGAGCCCAAAATGTACACTGTTGAGTGAGATAGTTGTTAAGTGCACTTTGCCCCATTTTACAACTTTTATTGCCACATTTGTTAAGTAAATCACTACCATTGTTAAGTTAGTAACACAGTCATTAAATGAATCTGGCTTCCCCATTGACTTTGCTTATGAAAGGGTGGCCACGTGACCTCGGGATGCTGCCATGATCAAAAATATCTAGTTGCCAGGCTCCAAATTTTTATGATGTGACCATGGGGATGCTGTAGGGGTCATAAGTGTAAAAAAAACAATTATAAATACCTTTTTTCAGGGTCGTTGTAACTTCAAACCATACTAAGTGAGTGGTTGTAAGTCGAGGACTGCTTGTATCGTTGTAACTATATGAAACGCTTTGTAAACATTTGAACAGAAGTAGAAATAAAACATTTATCAAAAAATATCCTGATGAGTAACGGCGGTAGCTTTCCAGATCCCTGTTCCCATGTCAACACTGCTTAGGTGAAGTGGCATTAGGTGACTTGAGTCATGTGCGTTGTCAGATGCCCTGTGCCTCAACTCAAAGATTTACAGAATGGCAGTCTTTTTTTGAGGCGAGGCACCTGGTTTTGCCTGATTACAGGATGGAGTGAACTGCTACTGTTTTGCCTTTCAGGCCCCAACTAGTGGCCTTAGCAGGCAACCGCTAGGCAACACACTTTTTATAAAATGTTATACAGAATGGTAGTGTGCCCGGTTACCCTCTATGGATCGAAGTGCTGACCAGAGACAGCAAAGCATGAACAGGCTCAATGGTACCTTGGACTAAAGTGATTCAACCACATCATGGGCAACGATGTCCAATGCCGATTGAAAGTGCACCAATCATAACAAAACTGCAGGAAAGAAGTCGAAGATGGTATGGACACATCACACATGGTAAAGAAGACATGTTGGTGAGGACAGCCATGCGTCTGGACCCTGATGGCTGGTGAACCCATGGCAGACTCAAGAAATGGTGAATAGATTGTATCAAAGAGGACATAAAATTTGTGGGCATCACCCCTGAAGATGCCTTGGATTGAGCCAAATGGAGATGGTTTTGCTGACAAGAGGGTCCTGGAATAATGCTAGGAAGAAGATATCTTGATGAAATTGGAGCTTTGTTCAGGCTAATTTAAATATAGCTTTTTAAAAATAAAGATTGGGAATCAGGAATCCAATTGTGCTGCTTTTCTCACCCAATAGTGTGGAAGATTTAATTGGGATCTGGAAATATCTTTTGAGAATGTCCAAAGCCTAGAAAATATCTGACAAGTGAAGAATATCAGGAGTAGACCAAGCATCTTTTAAAACAAATATCCAACTTAATTTGTCAGTATTCCAATATTACTGAATAAACATACCCCAGAGAATTTCTACTTTTCTAAGGGCTGAAGTGGGGCAGTGGTTAGAGTGCAGTACTGCATTCTACTCCTGTTAACAGTCAACTGCCAGTAGGTTCAGCAGTTCAATCCCACTAGCTCAAGGTTGACTCAGCCTTCCATCCTTCCAAGGTCAGTCAAATGAGAACCCAGATTGTTGGGGGCAATATGCTGATTTCTGTAAACCGCTTAGGGAGGGCTATAAAGCACTGTAAAGCGGTATATAAGTCTAACTGCTATTGCTACTTCATCATTTACTTACTTATTTATTTTTTTGCAGATTTGCTATGCTCTCAATATCTGTTTGAGAGGAATTACATCTGCTTTTGTACAGGTTACAGATAAGACACAGATTTCACTGTTTTACAATTGTGCCCAACTACATAAGAATTCCAAATTGGGGGCATTTATTGAAGTGCTACTGTCATAATGGCAGAGTGCAACTATCTGTTTCATGTTTCTCTCCCCCCACACCTCCAAGGAAATAGGGGCAGGGACTTTAGATTGATGCAGGGATGACTGTTAAATGTCCCCAGTGACCACCAGATTTCCCCAAATAAACTGCCCTCACAGCTGCTCTAAGGGGAAAAAAACCCTAAGTAGTCAGAAAATCAATTGCAGATCTCCTGGCAAAATATACAGTTTGGCCCTTAGGCACATTTGAAGAAAGAAACCTGATGAGGATTGCAACTACTGTGGGTTTCTTCACTCTCTGTTTTCAGTAACAAAGAATTTTCTGTGGGTGAATTTAACGGCGCCCCATGAATGTGCCCGATGCAACCGGATGCAGATGGCTGCTTTGCAACTCTGCCATGAAGGCTCTAGTAAATAAAAAGCCTGTGGACCAGTTGGCACTAACATGCGGGAACAATTTTCTTAGCTTGGAATTGCTGTGGGAAGTAATTACAGTTGCTGAACACACTGAGCCATGAAAGTTGTGGTTGTATATTTGAGAAAAAGGCATAGCGCAGGGCTACTGTGCACAGTAACACCTTGTTATAAATGCTGCTTTTGTTAATGCTGCGTTTGTGGAAAGGAGACATGAGTTAATGAGTAACTTTATTAAAATAATAGTTGTACTACAAACCCGCAGTAAGGAAAATCTTCAAAAGCAAAAAGCTTACTTACCTCTGACTGTATTTATTATATAAGAAATGATCAAACCTCTTTGAAAAGGTCAATTTTGCACTTAACCATGAGAAAAAATAGTTTAAAAAGAAAATCACTGATTAAACAATGGCTAGCATTGAAGCTTTCCTTAAGCTTATTATTTTTGTCTACCATTTATAAAATATACTGAGAGCTTTCTTTTCTTTTTAGTCTACTCTGTTCAGGCAATGCGTAAGCTTATGAAAAGGTCTGTGAAATTATTATATTTCTTTTTCTTTGAACATTCTAGGGATTTACTAATAGTTGTATTCTAATAAGGTGTTAAGAATCCTGGGGATGTCATTGCCAGGTACATCTTTATGAGTGGGATGTAACAACGGTATGCTTAGCTTGCAAGGTAATTTTAAGATTAGAGGTCCTAAATGCACAAGCTGTTTGAAACACAAGAAAAATATATTAGAAAGAACCACAGCAGACCTGAAATTATGTTAATAGAAAGTAAGAGAAGATATATAACTTGTGAATGCCCCAGAGTCATGTGAGGAGGGGAACTATATAAATTTTAATAAATAAATATTTAGATCTGTGACAAATAAGTAAGTAAGTGAGTGAGTGAGTGAGTAAGTGAGTAAGTGAGTGAGTGAGTGAGTGAGTAAGTAAGTAAGTAAGTAAGTAGCTAAATTTAAAATAAGCAGAATAAATGTTGACTGATTTTGATGGAAATTAGAAAAAATATTTTGCACATGGTGAAGAAGGTGGAACAAGGAATTTCCAGTGGAATTAAGAATGAATATGAAGAAAATATTTTTGGATGAATATGAAATGAGGAAATGCTGGAAAGAGTACATTGTAGGTTAGTTGTGGGAAAGGTAGTGACATATCAAAGAGATTTGAAATGAATGAAATTTCAAGGACGCAGATACAGATTAAACACAGGGAAGAACTTGACCATAGGAGCTGTCAGTTAGTGGAATAGGTTCCTGTATGGAATGACTTTTTTCTTTCCCTGGAGATTCTTAAATAGAAGTTAGATCTATCAAGGAGGGTGTGGCAAATAATGGTCCAGAGGCTTGAAGCTGATGGCCTCTTTGGTATGGTGAAAAAGGTGGTTGTAAATTTGTTGATTTAGTTAAGAGTCTATGATAAACTATGAAATGTTTAACATTAATTTGCTATTTAAGGTTGGTAGCTGAATGATGGAAACAAAGCATGTGTGAAAATAAAGGAATAGTTCAACATTAAGAGGGAGTTAAAAAAAAGGATGTGTGATATTGCCTGGACCATTTAATCTGTTTAGAGATAAATATGGAATAAATGGTTGTGTTGATATTGTATATGTTGGGGAGGGGAAATGAATCTTGGCTCAGAATTAAAATGATTAGCATAGAGGATTAACTAGATTGCATGATACAATAAGTAGTAAGTCTGAAATTGTACATCAAAATCCAGAATAGTTTTATTTGACAAGAAAAATGGGGTGAACATTTTAGTAAACAAATACTTAATAAAAATGAATATTAGTACAAACTTTAGATGTACAAGTGTTAGTAGAAACATAGAAGGTAAAATAGCTTGTTCCAAGGAATGAATATTTTTTCAAAACAATTGAAAATGACTTTGCATATGAGTGTGGTTATGTCCAGTTTGTTATATGAATGTGAACTCTGAGTGTGCATGTATGAGCATTTAGGAGAAATATAACCATGGGTTCAGTGCAGAAGGAATGTGATATTTAAGGAGTGTGTACTATGAAAGAAGAAATAGTGTCAAGAATAAATGAGTGCTGAATCAATGTGAACTGAGTAGTCCAGTTAATCAATAATATGAAGTAAGTATATTGCAGTGGTTGGGCTGTATTGAGATAATGAATGGTGC
>JANHFO010005030.1:39906-53039 GCA_032468095.1 Pareas carinatus
TACTTTTGCACTTCCAACATCTATCTGACACTTCTTTAAACATCTTAGACATTTTAAATGGTGTCATATGCCATCTGTAAAACATATAAGTTTTCTTTATATGCTGTAGCTTTTGTCATCCTTAATTTTTCCCATAAATTTTGCCATCTATCATTATCAATAGGATATCCAAAATTTTTAGCCCATGTTATCATTGTCTCTTTTACTTGTTCATCTTCCATTTTTCTACTTAACAGAAAATTTTACATTTTCTTAATTTCTCAACATTAGTTAATAAATATGTGCCCAAAATTTTGATGCCACCTAAGGGTCCTTAAGGTTGAATAGTTCATCTACTGATCCAAAATTTTGAGGAATAATAATAGTAAAAATCTTCAATTGTTAGTGCATTGGGAAAGGGGAAAATGGTAACACAGAGAAAGCAGAGCTTTGTCAGTGCCAAATGGAAGAGGCTGAAATTTCAACTAAGAGAATCACCAATCATTGCCCTTACACTGTTTTGCACTAAAGCTGTTAGTGGAACATAAATTTGTTCTGAGTGTGTGGTAAAGATATTATATTTTAGGGGATTCAGATTCAGAGTGGCATAATTTCGTGCCAGCTGTGGGATGAGATTGGAGAGGAACATGACAAAGCAACTACATGGATGTTGTCCTAGAAAATAAATGCTGCTCTAACTGCTGGAATAGTCCAAATTGTTTATAGTTTGTTTGAAATAATGCTACACTTTTCTGTGTGAAATGACTTGCCAGATTCATACAGAGAGCTTTATTTTCACTGACATTGCTACACAAAGCTGTATATCTGTATTACCCTCTTGTTTCTCAGCCAACAATCTCAGATTGTTCTCTATTCAAGACAAAAGAACAAAACTGAATTGTGAAATGTGCGATTGGAATTTGGTATGTCAAATTTACTTTTGTAAAATTGTAACATAAAATAATATCTTGAAAAGCAAATAGGCTTAGGAAAAAATCAACCTTGATCTCTGATATTTTGTTGTGGCTTATTTTTGTCATGTTTTTTTTTATTTGCTGTCTAAAAAAAAGTAGTTTTCACATGTGCTGAGCTAGGTTTATATCTGATGTCCATTCAAAAAAGGTGACACAGAATGATGAGCTATGCAAAACTGTCTAATTCAGATAATTTTAAATGAACTGTTGGAGTTTTGCTGTTATATTTTAAATATATTTTGTGGCAGTACAGGGTAGTTTACCAGCATACTTGGCTGGTTCTCAGAGCCATTATCATACACTGAATTAATGGATTCTCAGTATGTTATAAATGCAATTTAGTTCTAGGCAGAGTTGTTCAAATGTCTTACAATGTTTTCTTTTTTTAAATTCAGGAATAGAATAAATTTGAAAATTATCTTGTATTAAAAATGAAATATTTTGATGAAGTGTTCACTGTATTTTTTGAAAATGTCACATATATTTCACATGTACTATGTTTGCATCTGTGAATTGGGGAAAGTCTATGCTAATCTGAACCTGTCTTGTTTCAGATACTTCATGTTGGTTGTGGCTTTGCAAGCTCACTCTCAGAACCAGAACTACACTCTGGCTGCTCATATCTCAGAGCGCATCATTGTTAGAGTAAGTCTATTCCCTTCCCTTGCAACATATCCTTCCATGATTGTGAGCATTCAGAGCTTTATACTTTACTTGACAGGAATTACTTCATGTTCTTAACTCCAGTACCAGCCTTCCCCTTGTTCCACAGTGTTCCTTGATTTCCTTTTCTCATTCACAATCCCCTCTACCCTAATCTTGTTTAGCTTTCTGAACTCCGAATCTTTCTTCTACACAAAGAAGGCCTTTGGCAAGTACTTATACTAAAAGAGTTCCAGTGCTTTCAAGGCTTATAAGTTTCAAGTAAATATATGTGCAAGGAAAGCAGGTTTATTGTTGGAGGGTATCTAGGATATTGAATAATATATAGTACAAGTGATATCCATGTTACTCATGTAATTGTATTAGTGATAACCAATACCATCCATTAGCAAACTTTCCTGTTCCATGACACAAGCCACAAGGCAAGTTTTATAGATCAAATATTCATCAGTTAAACCAACCTCAAAAGTTGCACTTTTGCAGACATATGCCTTAAGATTCTCAAAAAGGAAATGTTGAGTACAGATGAGGGGGAACTGTAGAAGTATAATTACTAATTCACTTATGAGCATACTTTATGAAAGGGGATATTTCTGCCCTTTGGGCTTTGGAACATTGGTGAAACTGATGCTCCCAAATAGGCTCCACTAATCAAATTTCTTAATAATCTGATTAGCAAATTGAATAAACAAGTGGAATATTCATTCACTTTAGATAGATTAACCTTGGGAAAAGGCACGTCAGGAAGTCAGTTGTGACTCTTTCAGTGTCAAAGTTAGTAAGCAAATAAGGAGGACACTAAGCTGTGACTTGTAGTTGGCTGTCTCCGCCCTGCTGCCTTTTTAAGTGCTGTGTCCATTTCCTCTAGCAAAGGGCCGGTTCGGGGGTAAAACACAAACAGAGGGCAGACGGGGACCCCGGAGTCTGCAGACAAGTAAGTAACATGCTGACTTATGCAGTCTCCGGGGTGGTGGTTGTGGGGGACCTTTGTTGTAGTTTAGTGGGTAAAGTAGATAAAAACAGAATTATATCCAGAATTATATTAGGACATAATATTATATTAGCTGCATCTGGTTTGATCAACGAGGGTAAGGATCTGTCTGCATTAGCACCAATGTGTGGTTTGGTTGCACATATTTCAATACCAGTAGGATTGTGCAATGTATACATCTGTATTAGAAGCAATACTGTACCATGTCGCTTCCCTCAGAGGAGATGCATTTCCTGCATAATGTATTTTAAGTAATTTGCCTGTATGGTAATATCAGTTAAGTAATATCACTAATTTACTGTTGCATATTAGGTTTTTTTCACTTGATTTTTTTTACGCATGAGAAATGAAATATAAGCAAAAAGCAACAATATAACAGTTAAATCACAAAAATATACATAATGATTAAAAGGAACTAAAATTGAGAATTTAAAAATCTTTATAACGTTAATATAGAACTAGTTGAACTGTAACATATAATTAGATCTAGTCCATATGGAAATCACTATTCTCCTGTCTATAGTACATAAAATCTTGATATTAAAAAGAGGATTTAAGAAATGTATTCCTTATTGATTTTTTAAAAATATTTTTATATTGTAATATGTTTCACAAAGGCACCACCTTGCTTTCAAAGAGATTAGAATCTAAATACTATAAAACAGTTAGTAGATGCTAGTATATGTGAGATAGATGTGAGCAATTATATATGTTTACATTGTCAGTCAAGATACTTTGCTGCCTGAAGTAAAGTCTAATTGGTGCCCATTCCCAGACGCAATTGTAGCTGCCATTCCTCCCCTTCAAATACTGCACCATTCAAGCACCATTCTGGGTCTTTATGTATAATACTCTGAAGCAGATGCTATCTGTAGCAAATTGCTTCTGCCCATATTGCAGATGGAGAATGAGAAAAATGAGCATGCCAAAGGCTACCAAGTGACTTTTTGGCACAGATGCCATCTGAAAAAAAATCCTTTGAAATGTAGACATCTTGTGAGCCAGATCTTATTAAAGTAATAGAACATTTAGATTATTAGTGTCCTAGAAATGAAGAAGCTTCTTTTTCTGTTGGAGATCTAATACTCATAAACCTGGAAGATTGAAACTGTTCTCCCAGTTTTTTCCTGAAAAAGTAAAAACATGATCTTTGTAAATTATTTTAAACCATTTTAAACCATTATTAAGTGCTTTGTTTCATTTTATTTCAATTGTTGTACTGCTTTTAATTTGAATGATATACTTTACAGTTGTTTTTGTTATTGGTTCAGTTGTTTAAAACACTATAGATTTTTATTTTGGTCAATAATTATATAGAAATGCTTCATACTTCATACAAATAAAATAATCATTAATGTATAGACTCAGTTTATAAGGCAATAAATTATTCAGCAACTAAATCAATATGCGTAGGACAAAATATTTTGCTCATCAATGGAGAAAGCTTAAATCTCTTTTGAAAGACTAAAGTCTTTATTATTTGAAATCCCACTGAAACATTCCAGGGATCCCTATTTGATGTTTAACTCTGCATGAAAACACAGCATTTAAGCTATGTACTCTAGAAGTCTAATTGCCAGGGATATGTACAATAAAAGAATAATACTAGAATCAGCTTGATAGAATCATTTTCTGTTGCTTTGCCTACTCTATTGCTCTTTTTAGTAAACTCTGACTAATATTTCAATTGCTCTCTCAGTATGGGGGGCAATACTATCATGAATTTTGAAGGGAGCACATAAAGGAAGAAAGTTGTGTTGGCAATAGTGTGGGTTTAAGAACCAACTTTGGAATCTATTTCTTGATGGAAAAGTATATATTTGGTTAGATGAGATAATGACAAAAAGAATGCAAACAAGCATTTGGTGAGGGAATACTATCTGTATCTGAAATATACAGAATATATATATAATTTATAGAATTTATTTTCAGCTAGGGAAGCTTTAAGGAACATTTTGTTCCCATTAAATGTAAGAAAGGCCTTTTTGCAATATAACCCTTCTATTATGAGCTGAGAAAGAAGGTTTATCTTGCTGATTCTGTAAACACACACTGACTTAAGCTCCTTGTGCTGAATTGGCAAACTAGATCATACAGCCCTCCCTAGTTATAAACAGCCTACTGTTAGAGTAAAGGTACAGCTACATTATAAAGTAGGTTTTGACTGAGGCTTTATCTCTGTCTCTTAACACAGGCAAAGAACTATGTGTTCTTATCCATGCTGATAATCATAAGCGCTGCAATTGAGAAATTCCAATAATACTCTATATGACATTGTGTAACCTATCTTTCACCTTAACATATGAGTGCACATAAGGTGTAGCTGCCTTCTATCACAATTATCCATAAAGTATATCATGTAATACACTTGCAAAAGCTTTGGGCCAATAAGCATCTGGTGGAAGGCTGCTGGCTCCTGTTTGTTTCTTGTTTACCCTCCCTATCAATGAATGGGCTATTGGTACAAATGAATATTTGTCCGTTTCTTCAGGAAGAGAGCTTTGGTTTATACTATAGTGTGTCCTACTGTTAAACCATTGAATTTTTCTTTTCTCTTTTTTTCAATCGTGACTATTGACAGTTAATTCCCAACTCTTCTTGGGATGTATTTTTCCTAGGCTTCTAACCCAGGTCAATTTGAAAGTGACAGTGATGTACTTTGGCAACGCTCCCAGCTCCCTGACACTGTCTTTCACCATGGCCGAGTTGGCATCAACACAGACCGACCTGACGAAGCCTTGGTTGTCCATGGCAATGTAAAAGTTATGGGATCCCTTATGCATCCATCGGATATCCGAGTAAAAGATGATATCCAGGAGGTAAGTGTTTACTCCACAAATTATATTCAGTAGGGCATCTGCTTTGAAAATCCATGCTTTCACTTTTGACTTCTGGATTGAAACTTTCATGAGCACTGAGCAAGTACTCCTCACTGCAAGCCAAGAAAAGAACACTATAGAAATAGGCCAACCTTTGCCTAACATTTGGAATTAGTAGATGTTCTAGTCTCAACAGTGTTCAGGAGGCAAACATACAGAGGCGGTTGCTGTTTGGTTACTTCCTGTTTTCTGTCTCGTTTTCTGTTTCATTGGTTTTTTTCCTATGTCTTACCTCATGTCAGGATATGTAACTATATTTCTAGTTAAGGTTCCATTATTCTACATGGGACTTGCTACGTCTTTATATATCAACAAACTTTGGATTTTAATACTTTGTGTGCTGTATGGAAGGAAGAGTTCCTAGATTGCTACTAGGTATATTGACATGAATCTCAGGTTGTAACTTGGCCTGGCTTCACCTACAAAACTCCATACTTTCCCCACTTAAAAATATTTTATATTAATTTCTGTACACTAAATAAGATACATTTGGATTTGGGAGCTTAGTTTTTAGTCTAAACTTAGAGTTTTAGTGCCTCAGCTTAGACTAAGAGTTTAGATACCTACTTAAATGTATATATATATTTCTCATTTTGATATTCTAAATATATTTAAATGATTTACATCCTTGTTGATTTTTATAGAATATGGAGTGCTTTATTCTGAAAAGGTCAGCACAGATACTAAGCATTACAGCCAGTTATAAAACTGGACAGGCTTTGCTTCGTGGGATAGGAAATAATGCTAAATCTCTAAGAAAATTGAAGTTCTATCCTTTACTCTAAAGGCTAAATTCTGCTTCTCCCACTGCTAAAATAGATAATATAGAGAACACAAAAATATGGAGCTGAAATAAACATGTGATTATCCAGTGTATATACCTGAGATTCAAACTTTCGCTACGCCTTTTCTATTTCTGTCAGATGTGGTTGGGGATAGCTATCTGGTGTCTGAGTATTGAGGACTACAGAGTACTTTTGTGGATTTCTTTTTCTTATAATTTTAGGTAGACACTACAGAACAACTGAAGAGAATCTCCCGTATGCGACTGGTGCACTATAATTACAAGCCAGAGTTTGCTGCCACTGCTGGCTTGGAGAATACAGCTGAGACAGGTAGAGATAATTTTTCTGATCTCAAGCTTAATTTATATTAGCAAACATGTCTATAACTATTGATTACAGTTATTACATGAACCCACATATCGTTGGCTTCTCTTTGATGATACTTGCTTGTTTTTTTGGCAATAATGTTATAGTTACATATGATATTTTATCTGAAGATTGTTTCTATACTTCTGTTTAGAGTATGTTTATGTATAATACCTAGGTATTTATAACTGTACATATTGCAAGATAGAGGAAAATCATTTACCAAACATCATTCATCCTAATGTAAAAACCCGGACCTGATCTCTTTCTTTACTTAATAAAAACTGAATCACTTTAAACGTCCCATATACTGTAATTGCTATTCTTACACCATTATTTTTCATAGCAAATTACTAAAATGCAGAGTGCACTTTTGTGCCTTTTGTTGGATCATCGATGTTGGAGTACCTTATGAGCGGGTGTTGCAAGATAGAATGGATGATCAAACAAGGGTGAATTAATATTTGTTCCATTTATTTCCTCCTCCCTCTCATCCTCTCCCACTATGGGGCACGTGGTAGATTCCAAATACTTTAAAACTCAATTCCTTCAAGAAAGGCTTAACTGATGACTTTAAAGATATATCTCTCCATATGTGGGAAGTGCTTTTTTACTTCCCAGTCAAGTGTGTATTGTTTTTGGAGGAATTCCTTTCAAATATTAAACAGACCCCATCCAATTTAGATCCCAACAACAGGCAAGCCCAGCCAGGATCTGCTGAAATAATTTCTGTAGCACTTTTCATAATGAAAATTATTAGTGTCCTAGAAATGAGGCCACTAACTGTAACCAGTAGCAATCCAAGTATTGCTTACGCTCACCTCTTATAGTTGAGGGGATGTGAGGGTGTGATGGAATTAATATGCTTGATGCAAGAGTTCCTGATGCCAAAATAGCTCTGGCACACAAATACTGTCTTTCTGTTCTGAGGAGCTTCCCCTGGGGCTATGTTCATCCTGAACTTTTAAGCTGTTTCTAATGTAAAAAATTTAAAATAACTACTTTGCTGCAATTACTGCTTATGCTTATAAACAAAATATCTGTTTGAATTATGCTTTAATTGTGACTTTTCCTAGCAAACATCTTGCATAATGACAATTATTAGACTCAAAGCTGTTATGTTTTATGTTGTTTTTTTTCTGCACAGGTGTTATTGCTCAAGAGGTGAAGGAAATTCTTCCAGAAGCAGTAAAAGATTCTGGGGAAATAGTCTTTACTAGTGGGAAAACTATTGAGAATTTCCTTGTGGTAAATAAGGTGAGTGAAACTCTTGGAAATAAACCAGCAGTAGATAGAGTTAATATTTTGAAGAAAACTAAATCCATGCAAAATCTGGAAAATATATCTTTTCTCCCCATTTTTTGTAAGTTATTTTGTTTATCAGTACTTCTTTTAGAAAGCATCATAACCACATTTGTGTCTTGAATTGAGGAGAGAGAAAAACACAAAAATAGAAAGGCTGCTGACAAGACCACCCGATTCAGATCAATGCAGGTGATTTGGTGGAGAATAGTAAGATAGATGGTTGGTCTATGTTTCTCAAAGAACCTTCAGAAAAAAAGAAAGAACAGCTCTTAGTTCTTCTTGTGTTTTTTACATTTAGCTTGACCTCAAGTAAAACTACTTATTTTTTATAAGGACCAAGAATAATCTAATCTGATTATAGATATCAATTTTTGGCCTCTTGAGGATAGATGATTCAATTTTTGCTGTTCTCATTCTTAAAGCTAGATGTCTAAATTTTGCTGATGGTCAAGAGTGCATTTATATAATTAAAATGCATATGTCATTGAATCCATTTATGGAGAGATTAGATATGACCAATGGCAAATTTCTTGCCTTAATAATAATAATGTCTCAGAGCTGTCATGTGCTGTAATTGGAGCCTATAAAAGTGTGAAATTTTCATCTGGTTCAGAATTTTGTGTTGAATATTTAACACTGCTTTTTAGAAGTTTGATTGCATCCTTTAAAGCCATACATACTGCTCTCTCGAGAAGTCACGTCTGCCCAGGCTTTAAAATCTACAGAAGAGACAGTTCCACCATGATCAGAGCTATGCTTGGTGGAATATGAAAAAGGGCTTAATAGCAAAGATATATATTTTTATTTACACAAATATTTGGTAGGTAAGCTTGTTGCTAATTGAGGTGGGTTTTAATTTGATTGGATGCTGATTATGTCTTTTGATTGCAATATTTGTATTTAAACATTTTCTCTTTCCATTAGCATTAGCTACCTTAAATATCATTTGGAGCTGAATGTAGATTCATTAAACTGTACATAAGATTTTTAGGTACTGCCAGGAAGCAATCTTTCTCCAGAAGAGAGAAGAATGATAGTGAGCAATGAATTAATAGTACTGTAAAAGTACATATAAAAAGTACCTTGCACAGATTGCTTGAGTTTCATGTTTGAAACATGTGAATATGAGAAACTCAGAAATCAAAAAAGGAATGGAGGAAAGGGTTTGAGACTGAGACCCTTTCTTCAAGGACGGGCTTTTTTGTGTCACTGTAACATAGGTTGCATCATCACAAAGACTCTGTATCGAGATTTTTCTCTTCAAGTTTTGCATAGTGAAAAGATTTTTGCAAAAGGTCAACAAGGAGGAAAGTGTCTATTAAGTCACTTTGCCTGATGTGTTAAGTTTCTTTAAAAAAAAAACCTCGTGAAAAAAAATATCCTTATTCTTTGAAAATAAAAAGACCAAATCACAAGGTAAGGATTTGAGCTCATCAGAAGGTCTCTATATAAAAGCAAACTTTGATTTTGCTCATTGCAGGAGCGTATTTTTATGGAAAATGTTGGGGCTGTGAAGGAGCTCTGCAAACTAACTGACAACCTGGAGAACCGGATTGATGAACTAGAGAGGTGGAGTCATAAACTGGCCAAGCTGAAAAGGTTGGACAGTATGAAGTCAACTGGAAGCTCTGGAGCATTCAGGTAATATAAATACCTGAATTTTAAACATAATTCTTATTCAGCTTTGAATCATAATATGGAGCAGCCACCTGGAGGAAAGGAGTGTTGGCATATTTAATTTTTTATCACAAAAATAAAGAATCCTATTGTTGCAATCCTATGACCTAGGAAGAAGCTACATCAAGCACAGTGGCACTTCTAAATATGTTAAGATTTGGACTAATAGAGTTTTGGA
Source organism: Pareas carinatus (assembly GCA_032468095.1). Taxonomy (NCBI): domain Eukaryota; kingdom Metazoa; phylum Chordata; class Lepidosauria; order Squamata; family Pareidae; genus Pareas; species Pareas carinatus. The sequence continues at coordinate 49,704 of JANHFO010005030.1, forward strand.
ATAGTTCAGGTATTTTTCCAAGCTGAAAATTTAGTACCTCCTCCAAGGGAGCAGGAAAGGACATTTTTCTCCTTTTATCATAATTAGGACTAATATCACGATCCAATCTAATCCTTAACGAGAAGGGGGAAAATATTGCACCATTCAAGCCTCTGGATTATATAAGTGTCCATATGAAGCGCTGCTAGTTAGAACAGGGGCATGAGAACGCACCAATTCTCTACAGAAGGGGATCTGTAGGGCTTGTTTCTGAACTCTCCAAAGATAAATATGGATGTAAATCTGTATCTTTAAGCCCATTCGTAAAAAGGTCTAGAGTAGTACATTTTCAAAGAAGGATGGTACAATCAGATAAACAACATAGCAACTATGAAAATTGGTTCATACTTTTAATGGTTTCTTGTGCAAGAAAACGTATGATTCTCATTTTGTTTAGTGACTTTCCAGTTTTTTTCCCATTCATTTGATACCCCTAAATATTTTGCTGCACATGAGAATACAATCTATTACGTTATATGATTCTTCTAAGTCTTGTTTCTGTTTTGGATAAAGTCCTCTAATTTGCAAGAGCCCCATTTTTGCAGTACATATTTCTATGTCTCTGAGCATGTATTTTGTTTGTCAGCATAACTTTGTTTTTTAATACAGCCAAGCTGGGAGTCAGTTCAGCCGTGCAGAAAGCATACCGCATAAAAAGAAACCCCCCAAAGTGGCAGGCAAGGTAACCTTTTACAAAGATATGTAACTTGTCAGATTTTCCGTATTAAAGGAGGTATCATTGGAATATTCTGGTCTTTGGTAGGAGATGCGGGAGCTGATTCTCTGATTCTCCCATTGTTCAAATTGTGTGATACTTGAAGATATGGAAGCAAAAGATTCGTTTGAGTTAGGAGCAACTTCATGTTTGTTCAGCATGTTTATTACACTGCTGAGTAAACGTCAGCCTGTTCTGCAAAAGTGGATATGCTATCCTTTGTCATTTATAAATAATATAAATTCATATTGAAAATTATATTCATCAGCTATGAATATGAATTCATAGCTGATGTGGCTAAGAATTGTATTTAGTGCACTGCATTCCTTCATGTGAAGTTCTTTTATGAGCTGGTGCTCAAATTCATTTCGTTCATCAGCTTTTTGTTTTAATGTTTTGTAACTTCTGCTTTAAAATACTTGCCTTCCATGTAGCTCTGCCATTACTTAGCCTATGCAATGTTTTTCATTAATTAATTTGTGAATATTTTTCTTTGGGAAGATTTAAATAAGATTTCCAAAGACTCCATAGAAAGTACAGTTTGCTAGTAACAAGATGACAAAGCAACATATAAGAATCAAAACTAAATTTGTCAAGCTGATATCTGACATGATTTTTCCCTTTGCCTTAATTTTGTGCAGACTCCTACACAAGGAGTCAAAGGCCAAGCTTGCATCAGCCAACGTTTTCTACAAGGTACCATTATTGCTTTGGTGGTCATCATGGCATTCAGGTGAGTGACTGCACATCTGGGCTGCTACACACTCCTTGGGTTGATGCAGCACTCAGAATGTGTGAGAGCCTATTAGCCAGTGAGTGAATAGATAGATGAGTGAGTAGATGAAGAGATGTATTTTATTTATATTCATTTATTTCATCTGAAATCATTGCCATCTTTTCACCATAATGCTTTTGTCAGTGAGAATTAGACTGAAATGTGCATCACTAACTAAAATCTACACACTTAAATTCCATGTAGCGTGTTTGAAATAAAAGCATACCAAGCTAGAAGTGGTTGATGTAGCTGATCACCATTTTTAATATTTAGAATTACAGTCTTGAGCAAAGGTTAGTGCTTCAGAATAAAGCTTAATCTAAAGCATTTTCAGCATAAGGCAATATTTTTTTTCTAAAACTGGACTAGGACTAAGGGTGACATGATAGCAGTCTTCCAATATCTAAGGGGTTGCCACAAGGAAGAGGGGCTCAACCTATTCTCCAAAGCACCTGAAGGCAGGACAATAAGCAATGGATGGAAACTAATCAATGAGAGAACCAACTTTAAGCTAAGGAGAAGTTTCCTGACAGTTAGAACAATTGGAACAGCTTGCCACCAGAAGTTGTGGGTGTTCCAACACTGGAGGTTTTTAAGAAGAGTTTGGACAAATGTTTGTCTGAATTGGTATAGAGTCTCCTGCCTGAACAGGAGGTTGAACTAGAAGACCTCCAAGGTCCCTTCCAACTTTGCTCTTCTGTTATTCTGTTAAGTTTTAGCAACAAGTTAAGTTGAGAAAAGATGGGGGCCATCCTGGATTTGGATATGGTTTCCCAGTTTTTCTTGGAGAAATTTGGGACTTTTCTTTGTGCCCTTCGTCCTGGCAATGTTAAAAGTATTTTAAGAACTATACAATAGCAATGGCAGTTATAGTCAGTGGATGCTTTATGGATTTTGGAAAGGAGATATGAGAGAATAGAAATAAATCTGTGAAGTAGAACTCTCTTAATCAAAGTCACTTACATTCATGAATATAAGTAACAAACAAATATGGCCTGTTAGAGTACAGCTCCAGTTCAGTCTGAAACACAAAAACCTTATTTTTAAAACCATTATTTGATGTTTTCTCTTTCATAGTGTGGTGTCCATGTCTACACTCTATGTCCTAAGCTACCGCAGTGAGGAAGACCTTGTGGATATTGAAGGGTAAGTTCCCTCATCCTTCTCGTATGCTTTGAAAAGTAATTGGGCTTCCATTTGAGATGAGAGAAAAGTCTTAAGGAATTTTTGATGCAGATGTTTGGGGCCAGCCTTACCATATTGAGATGACAAAAGAATAAGACACTAAAGAATTTTGATGGTAGGCATCAACCGCTGAGTGCCACCAACCCACATGCTACTGTACCCTGCCAAGCTATGACTTGGAATGTTTTCAACTGAGATTGTGCGTATGTTTCGGATATTTCTTTTCATGACCACTTCTTCGGATTTCTTGCAATTTATAAATTCTATAACAGATGTATATAAACACCAGAATTGGAATCAGAATTGTGTGTCAGGACACACAAAGAATTTGTCTTCAATGAACATGCTCAATACCTACATTCAACTGTGATTACAACAAAGATACAAAGATACATATCATAGACATTTGAATATATAAGCATAATCACGACTACACACACACACACACACACACACACCTACCATGAAATGTGTACATTGGTCTTATATTTGGTTTTTATTTAATACAGCCTTCTAATATTTTCTTTGAACATATTTTAATGTTTGTGATTGTGTTATTTTAATTTGCTGTACACCGCCCTGAGTCCGTGAGGAGAAGGGTGGTATAAAAATCTAATAAAAT
>JANHFO010005030.1:79501-89933 GCA_032468095.1 Pareas carinatus
TTTATGAAAATGTAAAGGAAACAGAGAAGAGAGAAGAGTACATTTGGTTGAAAGAAACAATACTAGCACTACAGAATGGTTCTCCTGAAGTCTGTAACCTCCCTCCACAGGGATGCATGGTGAGGTCCGGCTTTTGTCTGCGAGCCTCTTTCTGTCTTCTGCAAAAGAGCCACTGGCCATCAACATCAAACTAACGGGGCCCCTGCAAAGCTTTCTCGTGGTTACAGAGGCGCCGGAACCGGGTTCGCCAACCGCCACCGGCCGCCACCGGAAGAAGCCTCCATGCAAAAGACGCCTCCGACTCTCCCTCTCCCTGCCACTTACCATGGCTGCGTTGGCGGCAGTTCCCTTTACAGAACGACACGTCCGTCCTTTCCTGCCATCCTCGCCCCGCCCTTCCGTCTCCGGAGCGCTGCCTGTCGTCAGTCTCTCCAAAGCCCAAAGCTTGCCGGGAGTTGTGGTCCGCTTGGCTGTCTTGTTAAGGGAGCGCACAAAGTATCGTAAGAACTACATCTCCCAGAAACTCACTGCGCGGTCTCGTCTCTTGCAGCCCTGAGCGCGGGATTTAGAAGGCGCGAAGAGAGAGAGAGAGAGAGAGAGAGAGAGAGAGCCGGGGGGCGTCGGGTTGGCGAGCGAGTTGCGGCTTAGTTCCCGCGCGGCGGTGTCAATCCAAGGCGGTGGGGGCCTGCTGGCGCGCTCGGGGTGGAGCAGAGGAAACGGGACGAAGTTGCATTGGCGGCTGTGCACAAAAGTGAAAAAAGGCGAGCTCCCTGCCAGGTGGCGTGGTGGGTGTTACCACTTTTATTATTGCTGCCTTTCCAGTTGTGGGTACATCAAGTCTGGCGCGGGATGGCGGAATTGCCACACTGAATGTTTCAAGAGCCATTCCTTACCAAAAGCTTATAGGGTTAGCGCTGGGTGGGCGGCTAAGTACTTGGGATCAATAGGGAAAAGTAGAGACCGCAAGCTTGGATTCACCTGGACGGTTCTCCGTGTACTTTTCATGTGCGTGAACCCTGTGAATTTCCCAGAGGCCGATTCGACCTGCAGACATTGGCCTTCGGGCAGCACAAGTCTTATCAATGACAATCTAGATTTTGTTTCCAGACTGGGTACCCCATGCTAGAAAAAAAGTGAGGTCTCCACCGTTTTCTTCAATTTCTACAGTCTTTGAGTTGTGGTTGATCATGAATAAGTCGCCAGTAATGTCTCCTGCCCTCATGATCATCTTATCCTTTGAAAGAGGATTCCTTAAGCCTTTACTAGAAATGGATTATCTTAAATATGGCTATACTATCTGTGGCCATTCCTTGGCATCAGCTGACTGCAGTTAGTTTTCATAATGACCTCATTACAAATAATTATATTTTTCTTGGGAGTGAAACTGTCAATATGCTCTTTTGACTCCCAACAACTCTTGAGTGATTAAAAATAAAAGCATTAAAAGCAAGAAAACATACCGCAATAGACGAAAACGGTGAAAATGAGAAGAGTAACAAAAAAAAGAATGAGAATGAAAAGAAACAAACCCACAGAATCCATAAGGGAGATGTGATTTCTTCCTAAAGTTCTTTGAAATGTCACTTAAGATAATTGAGCTACGTGATATTGATAAAAGATTGATTATCAGTGCACGGAAAAATAATATGTCTTGTTTCACTGCAAGACTTGTCTATTGTCATTTTAAAATGTATCTATTGCTTTGCTTCCTAGGTTTCTCCTCTGTTGTATCGCTTCAGATTCATCAGCCAAGATGGGAATCCATGGTTTGGCCAAGCTGATTGCAGATATAGCTCCTGCTGCCATTCGAGAAAATGACATCAAGAGTTACTTTGGGCGGAAAGTGGCCATTGATGCCTCTATGAGTATTTACCAGTTCCTGATTGCTGTACGACAGGGAGCCGACATGCTGCAGAATGAAGAAGGTGAGACTACAAGCCACCTGATGGGTATGTTCTACCGCACTATCCGCATGGTGGAAAATGGCATCAAGCCTGTCTACGTCTTTGATGGCAAACCCCCCCAGTTGAAATCGGGTGAACTGGCTAAGCGTACTGAGCGCCGAACTGAAGCAGAAAAGCAGCTGCAAGAGGCCAAAGAGATGGGTGAGGAGGAAAACATAGAAAAGTTCAGCAAGAGACTAGTTAAAGTGACTAAACAGCACAATGATGAGTGTAAAAATCTACTGACCTTGATGGGTATCCCATACGTAGATGCCCCTGGTGAAGCTGAAGCTAGCTGTGCTGCACTGGTGAAAGGAAACAAGGTTTATGCAGCTGCTACTGAGGATATGGATTGCTTGACCTTTGGCAGTCCTGTGCTGATGCGACATCTTACCGCGAGTGAGGCAAAGAAACTGCCCATTCAGGAATTTCATCTGAACCGTATTCTCCAGGATATGAGCTTGAGCCAGAAAGAATTTGTGGACTTGTGTATATTACTAGGTTGTGATTACTGTGAAAGCATCCGTGGAATTGGACCCAAGCGTGCTGTAGAACTCATCAGGCAGCACAAAAACATAGAGAAGATTATACAACAACTAGATGCTAAGAAGTATCCTGTGCCTGAGAATTGGTTGCATAAGGAGGCCCACAAACTCTTCTTGGAGCCTGAAGTTGTAAACCCAGAAGAAGTGGAATTGAAGTGGAGTGAGCCTGACGAGGAAGGGCTTGTTAGCTTCATGTGTGGGGAAAAGCAATTCAATGAAGAAAGAATTCGTAATGGGATCAAGAGATTGAACAAGAGCCGACAGGGAAGCACTCAGGGTCGGCTGGATGATTTTTTCAAAGTGACTGGCTCTATTACCTCAGCAAAACGTAAGGAGCCAGAGCCTAAGGGATCAGCCAAAAAGAAGGCCAAGAGTAGTAGTTCAGCAACATCAAAATTTAAGAAAGGAAAATAAAGTTCCAGAACAGTGCTAATTCTTCAACACTCCACTTTTCTTTGGACAAACTATATTAAGCAGCAAATTCAGACTCTTTTCCGTAGCATACAATTGATTTACGATACTCAAAACTGAAACAATTGTTGGTAGCCCATTAACAAACACAACACTGCAGTATTCAAAAGATGTTTGGAACCTGCAGATCAATGGTCTCCAAAAATTCTTGTTGAGAGCCTCAGCTTATTTCTCCTGTCACCTTGAGTATTATGAAATCTCACGTCATGCCATGTATGGTGTTTAATCTGTTATTGTTAACAATAGTGAGATGAAATGGCTTAATTTTGAGTTGCTGATTTCTATAACTATTGGAAACCTGCTAAATATGCATACTAAAATAAGATTTATCAGATTGCAATACAGTGCTCATAGAAATATCTGTGGTGTTCAGAAATGAACTTTTGCAATTGCTATTCAATAATCTGTTCATTTAAATACTTGTCAGATGGGACAGCTGAGGTAATTGCATTAGCTTCTCATTCAACCTTGTTTATAGCTTGTCTTTGACCAAAAAAAGACATTTTTCTTCAATGACATGAATTGTTTAAAAGGTAGACCGGCTCTGAGGATTAAAAAGCAGTAGTAGTTGAAAAATGATAGTAATGATAACTTTGCAGTGGGTAAAAATTTTACAAAGGAAGTCAGAAACTTAAGAGAGCTTCACATATACTTCACAATATAATTGAAATTTTCATACTGGTCTTAGCATTTGATTTATGTTTAAACCTGCATAGGGGGGGAAGGGAAATTTTGCTTTAGAAAAATAATAAAGCCATTTTAATTTTTTCAAAAGTATATAATAAATCTCCATTTTGATAACTACATCTTGTTTTTATGCTTAAACAAAATGTACATTTAATGGCTCTGTTACTTTTAGCAAGTTTTTTTAAATGAGAGATATCTGCTTATGATTCAAGAACAAAATTGTGAATTTGCATTCCTCTGGCTGGAAAAGGGACTTGGGTTGAATTCAGATAAAAATTAGAAATAAGGATCTCAGGATTCAATATTAGTTAAAATAGAATTTATCATACAATGTCAAAACATTGTTTTAAATTGAATTTTGCCACTAAAAATGTTTGCGTGATTGTATTCAGGTGTTAAAACACAGTAAGGCAAAAGAAATTCTATATTAATACAATGCATGAAATGTAAAATGTTTTAGTTCAAATCCAATAAAAACCACATATTCCAGATATACTGCCAAACCATTTTGGATTCAGCATAAAATTTGGACTTTTAGATGTCCTGGATTTTGGAAAAAGCAAAATCTGTAGAGGCCCTAAAATTATTTTATGGAGTGAAGAGGGCAAGGTATACCATACTTTTCTCCTCTCAACTGTTCTCAGAATATATCCCACCATCTTTCCCTCCTGCCTCCCATCAATGCTGATGCTCCCACACAACTTGTCCCACTGATCTTCCTTAGAAGTCTTCCTATTTGTGGGTTAGCTCTACCGCAGAGTTACTACTTCTGAAGAGTTTTCAGTCTATCTTTAATAGACCTTTCTTTGCTTCTCATAGCTTGTAGGTGCAGATGAACTGGAGAAAACATTCAATCGCTTCTGATGCTCACATTGAAGTCTATCACATTGCATTGCATTTGAATGTTGAAATCTTCCAATCCTCTCAAGAAACTAACTGCGGTAGATATTTATACATACTGTAATATGAATAATATCAACAATAGGCTTCTTTCAACACAGTTTCTATTGATGGAGCAAATCATGAGCACGTCCCTCTTGCCATTTCTTCAAAATACATTAGAAGTCTAATATTTCTATATCATTCTCCTAGAGAAATCTAGCGTACAATATAATAATCCCCCTGCAAGAAAATCCTTAAAAAGTAAACCATCTACTGTATTTAAAAATGTAAAAATACCATTCTAAAACTAAGCCAGTCTTTAGCTTGGTTTCTTCAGAAAGGAGCTACTGACTCTTGAGTATCAACTATTACAGTATGTATAAATTGCTGAGGAGTACACTACTTGTTTGTGTGGAACATTAATGTTCTACTTGTTTGTGTGGAACATTAACAGCTCTTAGAAGTAAAAACATTTGTTGGAAACTTAATTTTATCTAAGAAGTGGGCAGAAGTCTTTATTGTTTAGGGAGACACTTCATCCTCTTGAACAGAGCATTACAAAGAGGGCAGAATGAGGTGAGAATATAATTACTGAATGCACGTTTTAGCAAAGTGACAGAATAATAATAAGAGTTTTTGTATATTTAGTTCTGCATGAAGAAGACCGGTAGATAGTGTTCCATTCTAATTATCTGACCTCAATGATGAATACTGTAATTTCCTTTCGGATAAAATGCTTAGCCTTAGGATCTATGACTTAACTTCTATTGTGATGGCATTAAGAAATGTCTAATATCTATCTACCAAAGTATAGGTGGAGCACTTTTACTTCTTTTCTAAGAACTTTGGGGAACATTGTGGTTTTGTTAGTTATCCTGTTATGTTAATCTATTACACGCTTATATTTTACCTTGAAGATATATGTAATTCTAGTGGATTGAAAGAATGGACAGCAAACCCATGGGACTATATTATATTTTGTACTTGCATTGTAGTGTTGCAGCACAAATACCACTTACATCATGACATTCTGATGAATGTTCTGCTAATATAGTATTAACTGGAGTTAGAAATCAACATCAGGTAATTAAAATAGCTACAGGTTTTCTTGAACTGTTATTTAGTGATAATGTATGTTGTGTTCGATTAAAAATAAAGGTGGTTCCCCATAGCCTTTATTCCCGTGTAATAGAACCATGATAGTATGTCTCTTTAGAGCACACGTTGGACCTTTTCATACATGGTCATGTGAAAAAAAGCTATAAGTCCATCGCCATTGTTCTAAATGGACTGATAAACAATTCAGGACTGTTCATTGCTTCCTTTGGGGGAGGGGGAGACTCAAAACTCCATCAGTGCATACCCAATTTAAAACCAACCCTGTATTTACAGGTAAAACTCAAAAAATTAGAATATTGTGCAAAAGTTCATTTATTTTGCAGCAATTACTGCCTCAATGTGGTGTGGCATGGATGCTATTGGCCTATGGCACTGCTGAGGTGTTATGGAAGACGAGGATGCTTCAATAGCGGCCTTCAGCTCTTCTGCATTGTTTGGTCTCATGTCTCTCACCTTTCTCTTGGCAATGCCCCATAGATTCTCTATGGCGTTCAAGTCAGGTGAGTTTGCTGGCCAATCAAGCACAATAATCCCACGGTCATTGAATCAAGTTGTGGTTCTTTTGGCAGTGTGGACAGGTGCCAAGTCCTGCTGGAAAATGAAGTCAGCATCCCCATAAAGCATGTCTGCAGAAGGAAGCACGAAGTGCTCCAAAATCTCCTGGTAGATGACTATATTGACCCTGGACTTAATGAAGCACAGAGGAACAACACCAGCAGATGACATGGCTCCCCAAATCAACACAGACTGTGGAAACTTCACACTGTGTCTCTCCATTCTTCCTCCAGAATCTGGGTCCTTAGTTTCCGAATGAGATGCAAAAGTTGCTCTCATCAGAAAAGAGGACTTTGGACCACTCAGCAACAGACCAGTTCTTTTTTTCTTTAGCCCAGGTAAGATGCTTCTGACATTGTTTGTTGTTCAGGAGCGGCTTGACAAGAGGAATATGACATTTGAAACCCATGTCCAGGATCTATCTATGTGTGGAGGCTCTTGATGCACTGACTCCAGCCTCAGCCCACTCTTTGTGAAAGTCCCCAACACTTTTGAATGGCTTTTTCCTGACAATCATCTCCAGGCTGTGGTCATCCCTGCTGCTTGTGCACCTTTTTCTTCACACTTTTCCCTTCCACGTAATTAATCTATTAATGTGCTTTCATACAGCACTTTAGGATCATATATAATTCTTTTGCAATTACCTTTTGAGGCTTTCCCTCCTTATGAAGGATGTCCATGATGGTTTTCTGCACAACTGTCAGGTCAGCAGTTTTTCCCATGATTGTGATTCCTACTGAACCAGACTGAGACACCATTTAAAAGCTTTAAGACCATTTGAACCCTTTGCAGGTGTTATGACTTAATTAGTTGATTAGAGTGAGACACTTTGAGTCTAGAATATTGAACCTTTTCACAATATACTAATTTTCTGAGATTGTGAATTTGGAGTTTTCATCAGCTGTAAGCCATAATTATCAAAATTATGACAAACCAAGGCTTGAACTATCTCGCTTTGCACGATATTCTAATTTTTTGAGTTTCATCTATATATAATCTCTCATCTCTCAGCCAATTCTGGGAGACTCCCAATCAAATTATCAATTGGATTGTCAATTACTTTGATAATTGCCTGAATGCGACCTGAGCTCGCTAATTCAGTTTTTACGTGGATATTCTTATGAGACAACCCATGGCTTACTGGTGGAATTTGTGGCAAGCAAAAAAGAAGAGAAAGGAAAACTGCTTGAGTCTAGTCTGCACTTCCATCTGTGTCTCTAATGACTGGAATTGCCCAGATGTTAATTGCCTCGGCGGTATTTCCTCCACTGAGTTTGGGATTTAAGATCTTCATTCTCATGATAATCTTCCTCTTGCCTTCTGTGTGCTTGACGTTGTCCACTTGAAGGATGCCCTGGTATTTGTAGGGATGTTCTTCATCCATCTTCATCTTGATGTTAGTTCCGACGTTGTCCACTTGAAGGATGCCCTGGTATTTGTAGGGATGTTCTTCATCCATCTTCATCTTGATGTTAGTTCCACAGGGCATCTTGATTCTTTTGGTTTTCACCATTTTTCCTCTGAGGAAGATGAGGATGGACATTTGACTGGTGTCCAGTTCAAACTTCATTGCAACATCTTGATGTTAAATATCAAGTGTTGAGCAGCAATTCTGTCTCAGACAGTATTTTTCCATACAGCTTCAAATCATGAAAGAAAGATGAAATAGTCTGGTAGGCATATTTGATGTTTGCTATCCGTGATCTGACTTGTTCAGTATTGTTGGCAGAGGAATCAATGCAATGACAAACAGGAGTGGCGATGATGAGTCTCCTTGAAAGATTCCTGTGTTGATATTAACCTCTCCCAGTTTATCACCTGTCACTGACCAGCAACTACATCTTCCATTGTGTTATTGATATTTACACAAAGTTTCTGATGTTTCTACTGATTCCTGTTACTTCTTGACTATCCAATCATGAGGCAGGGATTCAAATATCTTCTTGTAATCAATACAAGTTACATTTATTTACATTTTATTTATTGGCTGGTTGGTCTTCCTTCTCTTGCGGGTTTTCCAAAATTATTTGTCAATTAGGAACTGATATATTTTGTTCCTCTAATTATTATCATTATGGTTGGCTGAACAGTCAGCAAAATTATTGTGATTATCAATAGAATACAATGTTCCAAATGTAAGAGGAACCTTCAAAGCTAAACCCTGGAAATCTCTAGATCATTCCTTTTGGTGATATATCTATTTTCTCATTTTTCAGATGTACCTTATCTGAAACAGTGAGTATTACATGTAGAGGAGCAAAGATGACCAGTAAATCTGTAGGACTGCTTTTATTTAATTGAATTGATTGAAAGATGAGCTAAAGGTTCTTGTATATTAAAATATGAACTATTTCACTTGCTCTAATTTCTGAGACCGATTGTTCTACTGAAATTGTGTAAAACTTTGATATGCTTTGCATATTTATTTCAGTGTAAGAATATATTAAATTTGTGCCTCTGGGTCTGGGCTGCAAAAATCCAAAGAACTACAAGATGCTAGCTTTGGGGGCTCCTTGATGTCATCTAGGAGTTATCTAGATTTGTGTACCCCAGATCTAATTAAAAGGCAGATGATTAAGTAACTAAATTGTTTAACTGGTGAACTCCATTTATTCAAGTGAATGCATAAATAGGCAATGTATTTCTTTGATTACTCTACTACTCACTGATGCTAGAAACATACACACACTCATATGAAAAACTGACTTTGGTATTTATTATTCTCTCAGTAAAAATGTTGGTGGAGACTGAGGCTCAACTCTCAGATTAAAATGCAGAGTCAAATTCCATTCAGAGTTTCCTTGAAATACTTGCTTCTCAAGTCTTCAAGAAAATTAGGTTCTAATGTGTTTTTCTTCCACATGGATAGCTATTTTGGCATGAATAAGGTTTTGACATGGAGGGACCAGTAAACACATAACTAAACCCATTTTTATTCATCATAGAACAGACATTGTGAAATAGAAGCAACTGTTCTGTGATGCACACTTGGGTTATTTAGAATTATTCTTATTATTTATCAAACCTCAGACTTAAATCTGCACAAATGTCTTTTGTTTAAAGGGACATGGAACTGCACAAAACAAAGCAAAACAAAATGCCTCATTAAAATTTGAGTCACAACTCCTTTTTGCAGAAAATCTATGCACAGCCATCTGGTCCTTGTTTTAACATGATCAGGGCAAAGATGAGAAGTAGAAATTAAAAGCCTTCGAGGAAAGTTCATCTCAGGGAGGATTTTAATTTAAAGCCAATTGTGGGGTTGACTCTACCGATATTAGCAAAAAATAGATCTGAGCAAATTCATTGATTATGGTCCAGTGTCACTTTGAAACATCTTCATATAATGGACTGTTTTATCCTGTTTTTATAGCAACCCATAATCTTAAAAAAAATAAATTTGATATAAAATTTGCAATTACATGTTGTTTTCTCTATATTTCATTTTTCTTTTTTAAAAAATAAAAATAGTATTTCTAGGCCACACCAGCTAATCAAATGTATTGAAGGCAACATACAGAGACCAGAAATAAAACTATTCATATATTAAATACAATATTACAATAATATACCCATTACAGAGTTAAAAAGTACTTTACAGTTATGAAGCCAGTCTATTTGTGTATTTTAAATGCTTCAAAAATAGAATATGTAGACTGACTGGGGGGAGAAAAACAAGTAATGCCAGCACTAGGAATTGCAAAACCAAAGTCTTTGGAATACCTGTTGTTTGAATGCAGTCAGGTCTCAAACCATTAGTCAAAATAATAGAATACTGAAGCAGCCCTACATTAGCACTTGTGGTTAAACTCCTGTCTAAACAAAACCACTTTGCAAAAGATGAGCAGCTTAGGAGCCAACTGAACTTCCCAGAGTAAGCTATTCCATAATGATGGGAGACCACTCTGAAGATCTGCTTAAAGTTTTTGCTGCCTTTACTTCGCCTGACGAGAGGGTGCCAGTATCTCCTCCTGGTATGGCCACATAGGATGGGTAAAGTCAATCTGGAACAGACATCCCAAAGCTAACTGAGAATTAAGCCACATAGGCTTTATAGGTTAATGTCAACAACAGCAGCTAGACTAGCACGTTCCAAAACAACAGCCGCTTTCAAGTTGTCTTCAAAGATGAACCCAAGCATTTCAGAGTAGAATGGTGGATGATCTCTGGAGGGCCCGGGATAGGGGTTGTTCCTCTATCCTGGTCCTGTTAGACCTCTCAGCGGCTTTT
>JANHFO010005032.1:16381-30997 GCA_032468095.1 Pareas carinatus
CACTGAAATATAAGGCATCCCCCGAAAATAAGACCTCCCCGATAATAAGGCCTTGGACTTCCGGTTCTGGGTGGCCTAGGGGGAAAAATAAGACATTCTCTGAAAATAAGACCTAGCCCATCTTTGGGTACAAAAATTAATATAAGACAGTGTCTTATTTTCGGGGAAACACGGTAGCAAGTCCAGCTTGCATCCTTTACAGGAGCTGAAAGAAAAAAAATGTCTCTTTCACATAATCACCGGAGATATTTAAATTAGGTAACAACCAATTTTCTTCCTCCCTTCCTTGTTTGCAAAGTAAGGGTAGTCCTCGACTTAAAACAGTTCATTTAGTGACTGTTCAAAGTTACAATGGCACTGAAAACAGTGACTTATGGCCCGTTTTCAGTTACAACCTTTGCAGCATCCCCATCATCATGTGATCACAATTCAGATGTTTAGCAATTGGTTCGTACTTAAGATGGTTGGTGTGTCCTGGAGTTCTGTGATCACCTTTTGCAACCTTTTAACCAGCAAAATCAATGGGGAAGCCAGAATTCACTTCACAATTGTGTTACTAACTTATCAACTGCGGTGATTCACTTAACAATGATGACATGAAAGGTTGTAAAATGGGTCAAAACTAGCTTAACAAATATCTCACTTAACAATGGAAATTTTGGGCTCAGTTATGGTCATAAGTCGAGCGCTATCTATATCTCAAGTACTCCCCAAGTATGTATGGACCCCCATGCACACATCTCTTTAAATTATTCTCTTTTTCTTATCTACTCCTGCCTGGAGCATCCTTGAAGCCAAGAAAGCGCACCTAATTTTAAGAAGTTGCCCTACACACACTTTGAGGCACATCTTTACCTTGAAATCTAAGTGCTCTTAACCGTTCTTGTGAATTTCCATTAATTCTCCACTGTTTTATTTTAAAAAGATTATCTGCAGTCAACCCCCAAATCTCTCTAAATGTCACTCGGACTCTTTGTGCAAATGAATACTAGAATCATAGGAAAAGGTTCATCTGATGCAAAATTCTTAGAAATGACTGTCCTCTCTTGTGCCTTTTCTCAAATGTCGGGTGTATTGTGTGGCGAGAAACTTGTCTGCAAAGCTAACCAACCAACTAGGTCAGTCCCTTGGTTCATGTCAACCAGCATTGTCTATGCTCACCGTTCACAGCGCTCTAGAATGTCAGGCAGGGAAATCTTAACTGATCTTTTTAGATTAAACGCAGTGATAGAATTTGGGACCTTCTGTATGCATAACAGCTGCCTTGACCCTGCTACTTGAGAGCCTTTAACCACAGATCCCAGCTCCTTTGCAGACAAAGCCAGTGTGCTGGCTTTCACTGACTGGTGGCTGTTCCCCTTGGCAAGCACGATCAAGGTCCTGTTTGCTACTGCCTGTTTCCCACGCCACTAAGCTCTTGAGTAGCCAAGGACTTGACCAGATTCTTTTTCCTGTGCAACATAATTAATTTATTGAAAGGATTAAAGCAGACTATTTCTCCCTTAAGTAGCAGCCTTGAAGGGGGCAAGTATTGTAGGAAATTTGTCCAGGAAAATTGATTCATATTCCCTACAGGGCTCTTGCTCCGAGACTTCTGTTGGAATGGACTCCATAGCTTTAATGAAGTCCTTGTTTCATAAACAACCCATTGCACTCTTTTAAAAATATCTGTTTTGTTTTATTTATTTTTTAAAAAGAGTCCTTCTAACCTATTGTTTTAAGGGGAGTTGAATAGCAGCAAGGTCAACTTCTCCCTCTCCAATTCTCTGCTCTTGGAGGGGAGACGGGAGTGTAAGGCTTTATATTTTCTAACCTACGACTTTTGTCCGTACAATAATCAACTTAGAACTAAGTTTTCAAAGCTGTGTGTGACTTGCTGTCAGGAGACTGTTACAGACTGCAATCCTGAGGGAGAAAGCAGGGATGTAGATGCAAAATAAAAGCAGATGTTCGGAATAATCTCATTCATAAATTATTTTTAAAGGGAGTTTCTTTGAACTGCAGAACAGGCATCGTCTGCTTTGTGGAGGTGGTGCGTGCGCTTGTGATTTGCTAGGGCGCTTCTAGTTCGAATCATGAATGGATGTTATCTAAAAACCAAGCCTGCAGTTAATCTTTGTGTGACAAACCTAATTTAATGATCAAAATAACCCCTGTAACGATCAAAACGAAGAGTGCAGGTAGTTCTTGACTCACCACATTGCATTTAGTGACAGTTTGAAGTCACAAGGGCACTGAAAACAGTGACCTATTACTGTTTTCCCACTTGCAACCCTTGCCACATCCCTGTGATCACATGATCAAACCTCGGATGTTTGCAATTCACATGTATTTATGATACCTGTAATATCCCATTGGGTGATCAATCACCTTTTCCAACCTTCTGACAAGCAAAGTCAATGGGGGAAGCCGTACTAACTTAGTAACCATGTTACCAACGTAACAGCTAAAGTGATTCACTTAACAACTGCGGCAAGATAGGTTGTAAAATGGAGCAAAGCTCACCTAACAGCCGTTTGGCTTAGCAAAAGAAATTTTGAACTCAATGGTGAATCGCAACTCAAGGACTATCTGTACTTCATACTTATTGAAAAAGGCCCAGTGCATTCTGTATATATTGACTTTGATACTCAGAAATTCATGGAAAGCCTCTACCACTACTAGTTGTTTAATTTTATATAATGACAGAGTATGTTGTGTCTCTGAAAACAAGGCAGTCCTCCCTCTCTTCAACCTTCAGTGGCGCAGGGGTTAGAGTGCAGTACTCCATTCTACTTCTGTTAACAGTCAGCTGCCAGTAAGTTCAGCAGTTCGATCCTAACTGGCTCAAGGTCGACTCAGCCTTCCATCCTTCCGAGGTCGGTCAAACG
Source organism: Pareas carinatus (assembly GCA_032468095.1). Classification (NCBI taxonomy): domain Eukaryota; kingdom Metazoa; phylum Chordata; class Lepidosauria; order Squamata; family Pareidae; genus Pareas; species Pareas carinatus. The sequence goes on from JANHFO010005032.1 coordinate 19,252, forward strand.
AGGACCCTGATTGTTGGGGGCCATAGGCTGATTTCTGTAAACCGCTTAGAGAGGGCTATAAAGCACCGTTAAGCGGTATATAAGTCTAACTGCCATTGCTATGGCTAACCTATGCAAACTATCTCTAATATTGGATGAGTTGTTACCACGTGTCCAATTAACATTATTGGGTCTGTGCGTTTTTAAAGAAAAAGATCTGAGAAAGCCCCCCCCTCTTTGTTATTTCTATTCTGGGGTTTGCCTGCCTTCCTACTTGGAGACAGCATCATGAAAATGGTGGGTGCTTTGCTGGGGTCTCCTCTTTTTTCGCTCCTCCGGGAAAGATCAACATAGAGCCTTCTTTGATGACTCCCCCTCCTCCAATGGCCCTCCCTTTGCAGTTCTCTATGAGAACCATCTGTCCTCTAGTGAGCCTTGAATACAAGTGGTGGCTCTTAGGCAACTTTTCCTTAGTTGGGCACGATAAAGGCGTTATCTGGAAAGTAGATATTGGGACAATTTGCTCCTCTTGTCTGGGGAATCTAGCGGGCTATTAAAGCTGGGAAGGCTGGCCAAGTCTCTTACCCTTTGCTGTGTCATGTGCCCATCTGAGAGAACGGACATTGGGATGAGTCAAAGTGTGTATTGTTCTCTCTGTGTCTTTGTGAATCTTGGCAGGTTGGTAGTTGGCTGGCTTTTGGCAGGCTCTCTCCTTGGTCTCAGGCAATACCATACTGAAGTCTGCTTAGCAATTTCCCAGAATTGTTTTTCTTCATCTGCAAATGTGGTTTTTGTTTTTCTGCCTTGGTGGTCTCTGAGCTTGGTTGTTTGCATGCAAATGTTTCACCTGGATGGTTAACAAATGTCTGCAAGCAAACAGCCAAGGTTAGAGAGTTCCAAGAACTTCACAGTTCAGCCTTGAGCTACAGATCATTTCTTCTACTGGTACTTGAGAATCTCTTTTGATTTTTTTTCTCTGTGATGTCTTTGAGCTGCCTCTTACTCAGGGTGGCAAAGAGCACTCCTCTGAGTACAGTCGTTTCTCTTACATATTTTTCCATCACTCTGCAGTCTCTCCGTTTGCCCATCCTTCCAAATCTGAAAGTTTTCTGCAGGAGGAATTCTCTTGTTATGTATTCCATGAGACTTAGTGAAAGCTGTGGAAAATCCAAGACGATGCAGACCGATGCAGACCGTTAGAGATAACACAATGAAAAATAGAACATTCACACATATTCCTTTACTGTGCTTTAATTAAACCAGGGCAAGACCCTCCCATTCTATCCATGCGGATTGCACTAATTGAGCTATTGAATGAGAACATAGGAAAAATATGGTTATATATCTTGGTAACAAAGGTGCATATTTTAACTCAGTGTTTTTCAAACTTGGTAACGTTAAGACATGTAGACTTCATCTCCCAGAATTCCCTAGCCACGATGGGCCACAGGCTGGTCAAGCAGGATAGGCTACCCACTGCTAGGCAGACAGAGAGAGTAAGTGTTGCCTCCCTCAAATTTATTTGTAAACCTCCAGGGGTTTACAGCCCACAGTCTAAGAATCCTTCGGTTTATCGAACCATGTCTATGCTGACATTGACCTGTTGTTTTGAAGGTAGATTTATTCTGGTCCAAAATGTCCCCTCTATTGCCTGTTGGCTTGCCTGAGCTGCCAGTTCATTTTAGGGGCTGTCTGATCAGCTGGAAGCCCAGGGAATAGAAATATGTTAAATTGGCTTTGATGCTGGAAACTAAAGGATTACACAAGTAATTGGGTATGGAGTAAGTTTTCCCAGAGAGCAAAGTTTGAGTTACAAAATGACATCCAAACAGGCGTTTTGGCAAAGTTGCAAGCTGAAACCAGCAATTTTATTTAATTTAAAACATTTCTCCAAAAGGGGCATAGATTCTGTGGTCCAACAGATATTGCTTAGTTCCTGATAGCTTCATCCAGTGTGACTAATACTCAGGGATGAAACTTTGAGAAGATCGAGGGTTCTGCATGCTGTTCTAGCCAGTCATTGGAATGAGATGTTGCCAGCATTTGTCTAATGATGATGAATAAGAAGCTGTGTTGACAAGGAGCTCCAATGTCTGAGCATTGCACATAAAACACCCCGTATCTATTTTGTGTGCTATATAGCTTTTAATTTTAATTTCTCCAGAAGAAATACAGGATTTCAATTTCAAGTTCCTATCATTTTTAAAAAAAAAAAATCAGTGAAGTATATTCTTTGCATATTAGTAGACTAATATGGCTCTCTCACTTTATTTTCCTTTGTTTTTCTTTTTTGCAGGAGTCTGGATTTCCTTCTTTTGAGAAAATGATTCCCACTCTGTTGCTCTCATTGTTGGGAATCTTGGTTTCTTCGCAAGGGGGCCATTGTCTTCTTCCTCCTAATGAGCTTCAGAGTGAGTACATGCCTGTTAATTAGAGATCATGCCCCCCCCTTGACAAAGAATTTGTGGATTTGAACTGCAGCCAGTTGTGAGTTTTTTTGAGAAATGGGGTGGGGGTGGGGAGTGAATTGGTGGATGTGCTAGACTGAACTTGTGCACTGTGTATGATTTCTGCATCTGGAAAAAATGCCAAAACACTGCCTTGTGAACCACAGGAGACCCACACTGGCAAAAGGAGAAAAATTGCTGGCAGTGCTTATAAAGTCACTATTTCAGAACCAGCTGTTTGGGTCATGAAGTCACTTCCCAGAAGGGTGACTCACAGCAGTTTGTGGCTAGTTTGGGCAAAATTAAAGCTGCCTTGTCATTTGTTTTGACTGTGTTTGCCAAATTATGCAAGAGGCTTGCAGTCAAATCTGTTTCCCCAAGAGGGAGGCAAGGCAAGAAAGATCCAAGGATTGTTTAGGAGCAACAGATGGAAGGAGAAGAAGAAGAGGTGGCTTTCTGGCTTAATGAACTTGAATGGTTTTGTTTTTTTAAAAAGATCAGTCATAGGTATTACATCGAATTATAAGGGAAAAAAAATCAATGCTGGATACGGATGCAGCCAAGATAGCAATTTTATGTCCAATTTTATGGCCACGTTTTCCAAAATTGGGAGCTGTGTAGCGATTGCAGTTACATAATACTAATTATTAAATTTATATGCTGCCAACTTCTTGCCACTTCTTTAAGGGAGATAATATATGTGTCGGGGAGGAGACATAAACGTAACTTGGGTGGAAAGACCCAGTCTCTCTGACTTGCTCTGTCAAACGTTCTGACATCCTCTCCTGTTGGCATGGGCTCTGATCCGAGTCCCAAACACATAAACAAACGTGCTTAAATTAAACGTCCCCTTTATTAGGAGTCTCTCTGTGTCTCTCTGTCTCTCTCTGTCTCTGTCTGTCTGTCTCTCTCTCTCTCTCTCTCTCTCTCACACACACACACACACACACACACACACACACACACACACGGTGTGCTGTGGAAAACAAAGTTTTGATTGTGGATCGTGCACTACCCATCCACTAAAACAGAAAGATGTGAGAAAGTGAAGTTGGCCCTTAGATGGACACTAAACACTTGGGAAGTTCTGACAGACTGAAAAACAACCAGGGAAAAAGAATGGAGAGGTTGCAACTTTTGCTGGTTTTATTTATTTTTATTTTATTTATTTATTTATTTAATCAAGCATATATGAGAAAAACAAATATAAGTAGGAACATATTATAAAAACATATAGGTATAGACAGGTATAAGCATAGGCATAATAATAAATGAGTATGAATAAATGGGGACAGTAGGATAGGGACGATAGGCATGCTAGTGCACTTATGCACGCTCCCTTTGGTTTTGGTTTGGTTCTCCATATGCTGGATTTCATTTGGTGCAAAGTGAATATTCTTTCTTTTAGCAGCTGTCCAGTGATCAAAACATTTTTCTTTGCTTTTTTTCAACCACGCAAACACATAACGCACACGTCAATCCATTTGGAGAGATCTCAGATGTCTAGACATTTCCATTTAATATCCCTGCCTCTTCTATTCACCACTGATTATAGCAGTTTGCGAATGATTTGCAAAGGTTTTCATTGCTGCTGGCCTCAAATGCAGGGAGTGTGTTGAGATCCCCAGGAGTCAATGCTTGCTCCAAGTTGCTAATCAGAGTACAAATAGCACCATTCAAACTTGGTCCTAATCTGAGCTGCCATGGTTCCTAAACAACAAGAATCCCTACACACATATACTTACAAGGACACCCAGTCATTGATTGATGGATGATATGCCATCAGGTCATTGTTGACTCTTAGCAACCACATAGATAGATTTTCTCCATGATGCTAAGTTGATCTTGCAGATCTTGGAATGGTGCACCTGCAACTGAGTCCTGCTAGTTGTCTTCTCTTTTCTTCCACCTTTCCCTGCATTAGCACCTTCTTCAGAAAGCTAGGTCTCCACATAATGTGTCCACAGTAGATGAGCCTGGTCATTTGTGCACGGCCACATCGGTCGGTGCGCACAAAGCAATGTTGCTATGATAGGAAGCTGTGCAAAAAAAAAAATTGTAGTTCATAAGAAAAAAGCCTACCCATGCTCTATCTTGCAAACATCACTCTGCTGCAAATAAAAGTGTCTCAAAGTGTGCTGATAACCACACTGGCGTTTTTTGCAATGTGGTGTCTATTTTCTAACCGCACAGCTGTAGTGGGGGAAAGTGAGAGATAAGTCTTCAGCAGTGTAAACAGGCTGAAGGAATTCTACTTTAAAATGATCCAAGGTGTTCCTCCATACCGTTTCAAATGTTTGCAAAGTTTTGAATATTCTCGTCTTCTTGGTAGCTCAGGGAAAATAATACATTTCTACATGTTCTTCAAATGAAAGTACTTTTTTTATAAAAAAAATTGCCTTCGAGTCAGTGTTGACTACTGGCATCTTCCTGAACAAGTCCCTGCAGGTGTGTGTGTGTGTGTGTGTGTGTGTGTTTGTGTGTGTTTGGCAAGATTTCAGAAATGGTTTGCCATTGCTTCCTAGGGCTGAGAGAGAGGGACTGGCCCAAGGTTACCCAACTGGCTTTATGCCCAAGGCAGGACTAGAATGAAGGATCTCTCAGTTTCTAGCCTGTGAGCCCTTAAGCACTATACCAAACTGTTTCTATATATTTAAAATATTGATTATATATTAATTCTAGCTTAGCCACGTCTCAGCTTAATATATAGGTAAGCTCCCCACACACACACCACAAACACACACATACACAGTCTCCTATCGAAAAACCATTCTAAGGGCTGGTCTACCGAAAGTTGAAGAAGGAAATACAGTACGAGGTTTTGAGATTTCCTCTATTTTTTAATGAGCAGGCACCTAAATCTAGACATGATTATTCGCACTGTATTGTATTTCCATTTAAGTTACAGCAAATATTTCTAAGTGAGAATTGGATTGGTGTAGTAGTCAAGGCACACAATTAGGAGACTGTGAATTCACCTTAAGCACAAAGCAGTTCCTTTCTCTCAGCCGTAGGCAGCAGGGAATGAGGAAGCAGCTCAGAAAAATCATGCTAAGAGACTTGTTCAGCTTGACACCAGGAGTCAAGACAGACTCAAAGGTGCGAAAGAGAACATTAAAGTTACTGTTCTGTTTAAAATTAACAAATATAAACTTTAAAGGCTGCTTATCTTCTCCTGTGCTTTTCTGAGATAATGCATTATTATGTCTTCTTTAATGTAGGCAATCCTGAATTCAAAGTAGAGAAATAGGCTCTCAATTAGGTAATTTAAATAAAAAATTTCCTATCACTCAGGCTCTCAGTAAAGGAGTAACCTTAGGTTAGGGCCAAAGAATTATTACTGTAGTTTACAACCTACCCAGATTCTGCTTCTCCTTCTGGATTTTCTGGTGGAGAAATGACTAGTCCATTCAAGAAATAGACACCTCTGAGACAGACTATACAAAGCCAGCTCCTGGCCATTCAGAAATTTTAAAAACCTGCCTGTTCCAGCAGACCTTTTCTTTTTAAAAAAAATCATTTTAGCTCACCTTTATTATTTTTATAAATAACTCAAGGCAGAGGACATACCTAATACTCTTTCCTCCTACTATTTTCACAACAACACTGTGAGGTGAGTTGGGCTGAGAGTGAAGGACTGGCCCAAAGTCACCCAGCTGGCTGTTTTGCCTAAAGCAGGCCTAGAACTCACAATCTCCTAGTTTCTAGCCTGGCGCCTTAACCATTACACCAAACTAGATGTAGAGCCAAGAATGTGGTTAAGAATGTTTTAATTACTCTTCTATAATTATTAGCAATTTTAACTGAAATTATAAGACCAGATTTGCTTTACAGTATTGTACTGTATATTATTGTAACAGTGGCTGCATTGGCTGTGGTTGTTGCTTCTGTTCCTTGTTTCAAATCTGTTGACTGAAGTGTTTTCAAGTGAATAAACAAAAGCACTCTTTCTCCATATGATATAGATAATAGATTTTTCTTGCATATAGAAAAGTACATTAGTATTTCTGCTTCTGTTTTTCCTTGTGAAAAACAGCCACAGATAGATATTTGTTGTCTCATCATACTATTTAAAATAAGCTGTCTAAAGCAAAACTGGTCACTTTTCTTCTTTGCTTGAGTTCAGGTCCAGTTCTGATTTATGGATGGACAATAAAATAACAAAATAGTTGGGAAAGCTGAAGGATATAAGAAAGATAGAGTAACTGAACTTTCAGTTCACTAGAAAATATTTTTATAAGTAGCTTGAAATTATAAATACACATGAAACTTTGAAACATTCTTGTGAATACCACATTTTGGAGACCTAGGCATCCATAATGTCACATGCATCACGATGTCATCATACAAATGACATGTAATTTATGTTCCAATTGCATAATGCAGGTAATGACATCATGACATATGATGCCACTTGGCCCCGTCGCCCTGATCCCAATAGATTTTCACATCTGGAGGCAAATGACAAGGAAAGAGGCAAAGAGAAAAGGAGTCACACTTTCCTGCTTTCCTTTTTTATTGCATAAGCTTTGACAGATCATTAAACAGAAATCACACAAGAACAAAGATGCAAAAAAGCAAAGTAGAAGATAAGACGCCACTAATAAAACACAGGGATAAACATTATGGAAAAAATTGGTAATACTTTCTCCCTTTTGCTTCCATTTATTTCTCCAGTTACTTACCACTGCCTAAATATTTGTACTGTACTTAGAAGGTTAAACATTGGAGACAATTGTTAATATTTCTTTAAATAATTTCAAATATTACTTTTGTTTGGACCCTTAACTCCTTCCCTTAAAACTGTGTTCCACGTTTTCTAAATGTCTTGCTGTATATAGAGTCAATAAGGAGTCACTCCTGCTTTGGTTAGACTTCTATATACCATCACTTTTGCAATTGCTGCATCTTCTCCAATTTGGATCTCCCAATTTTGTATCCATACTTTTGTGGCACTTGTTTACAGTCTTGTCCGATTGTGAATTCAGATTTGAAATCTGTATGATTTGGAGTAACCCTGCCAAAATTTGGGCACATTAATACTTTGTTTATTTAATTCCATATTCAATGAATCCTAGCACATTTAAGCAGAATCTCACTGTACATGACAAGGGCTTAAAAGCAACACACATTAACATCATTCTACACGCAATGTCTGTTGTATATAGAATTCTTTGCCCCCACACATACACACTCCTCCAAATATCTGAAAATACGCCTGAAACGAAAATGAAACAAGTGAAAGTTTCAAGTTTTGTTAGCACAAGATCAAGGGGAACTTATAATGATGTCAAGAGAAAATAATGCCTTCACAGGGATTTAGGTGTTCAGTGGTTTTTATATGCATAATTAAGAGACATAATATAAATTAAAAAAAGTAATTTGAACTGAAAAAAATACAAGAATTTGAAATTGACAAAAAATGAATAAGGTGATTGCTAGTACTGTATGTACAAACCTATGTTGATATTTGAAATGAAAGAACTACGCTAAGAATTTTGATTATAATAACTGGACTATCGGAAAAAAGCATGGTTAAAAGGACTAACATTTAAATTTAAAAGAGAACGTTTGCAAAATAATGTACTGTTGATATATGACACCAGTAAAATTATCCTTTCCCTTCCCCTATATCCCATATTTTGTAAATATTGTTTTTTAAAGTTCAATGTTAAATTTTTATGTTTTCTGTACACCGCACTGAGTCCTTCGGGAGAAGGACGGTATATAAATCTAAATAAATAATAAATAAATCCTTGCTTGATGTTGCCTCCTAATCCAATTGCCTCAAACAGCTTCAAGTCTAAAGTATTTAATGCTTTGGTAATAAGTAGTCTTCCAGAATGCTTAAATATTTAAAATCGGTATAGTTTTAGTCTTATGGCTGGAATTCGGTTTTTTAAGCAATTTTTTATTTTGTTTACCCAAACCTTAAACCTTTAACATTGTCATAGATCATTGATAAATGATAAATAAGAAAACTCCTTCAATATTTAGGAAAAAGAATTACAAATGAGTAAGGAAAAGGAAAACATTTCTGTTCTACCTAGAGCTCACTTAAAAAATGTCATTTTATTGATTTCTGAGTTTGCTATTGACCCTAGATGGAGAGGTGTCTAATATGCCAGTTGATGTGATTGGATTTTTTTTTTGCTCTCCTTTATATGCAGCCTAGAGGAATTGCCCAAACTAGACATACTATATTGATTTTTGCTTTAAAAGTAAGAAGCTAATTGGCAAAGTAGTATATTATTACCTTAGTTTTTTCTGTTTTCATTGGTGGTAATATTTATTTATATGACATTTATGCCCATAAATTAGAATAATTCAAGGTAACCTACCTTAAAACTCAGCAAAATCATCAAAATGATTTGATTTAATTCTTTTAATAATATTTTTAAGTGTTTATGTATTATGTATTTTAAAGTGCCTGTAAGCCGCCCTGAGTCCTTCTAGAGAAGGGCGGGATATAAATTAAATAAATAAATAAATAAAATGCAAAAGATACAAAAATTAAATGAGTCAATGGGAAGTGACCTCTTCATCCTGAGCTTTATTGAAAATTAGCCTTATTGAAATATTTATACTGATGCTATGGTTTTTGTTGGTTATATTTTTATCTCTGCAGTTGATTGTCTATTTATTTTCCCTTTTTCTGTTTTATAAAATTGTTAGCCCTCCCAGAGTACTAACAATGTATGTGTTAGAGACAGGCAACAAGTACATTGAATAAATATACAAGCTTTAGTATCACTGGGCTGTATCCCAAATAATTTGTCTGATGTCCTATTCAAAAAGTCAGGTTTATACAAACAGTCCTCGACTTATGATCACAATTGGGACCAGAATTTATATTGTAAAATATTGCAGTCATAGGTTGAGTCAGATCTGTTTTTACAATAATTTCTATTGCAGTCATTAAGTGAATCACTGTGGTTGTTAAGCAAATCCAGGTTCCCCAGTGGGTGTGTTACCAAAAAAAAGAAATAAAAGGTTACAAATTGTGATCATCTGACTGCAGGATGCTAGGCGTGAGTGACAGGAGCAGTCCAGGAAAGGGCACAGTGGCACAAAGGACAAGACTATCCTGCCATGGCTGCCATTGAATGGGATACTGTCTAATGGGATAGTGGCATTCTGAAATTATTTGCCAGATTTATCTAGCTTTTTACCACTTGGGTTTTAGAATGTCAGCAATGAAACAAATAAAATGAAACAAAACATTAAAAATCAAATGTCAATCATTAGTATGCTGAATGAAAATATTTAAATGTTTGTTGGAATGAGCAGAGTAAAATTCATAATATGGTTATAAAGTGGCAATTTGGAAGTCCCTGCTTCTTGTGGAGTGAGTTTAAACTGAAACAGGTTTCTGAAAGTATCTCAGACTAGTATAGTGGTCATATGAAAGTAAATAATTTGCATTTGAGGTGTAACATCTTTTGTCTTTCTAGGTAAAAGTTTGGCAAATTCATCATGATTCTTCAGCGGCTCTTTAGATTTTCTTCCATTTTCCGTTCATCCCTCTCTACCCAATTGCATAGAAATATTGGCTTTTCTGCCATTGCATTTAATAAAGTAAAAGAACTTGATCCTGTACAGAAGCTGTTCTTGGACAAGATTAGAGAATATAAGACAAAGACCCAGTAAGTTAATGACCAGTTCATTTATATGAACAACTATACTTCTTGCCTTTTTATAGTATTATGTAAATGTCAGCTGTATGAGTTTTAATATGGAATAATATGGATTTAATTTTATATAAAGCAAGTTATATAAGCGTTCTGTAATACACTTTAGAGTTCTCTCTCCATCTACTTGTCCCTGAATGAGATACAGGTAATCTTCGAGTTATGACAGTTCACTTAGGGACCATTCAAAATTATGCGATAAACTTCCTAAGTAATTACAACAGTCCCAAAACTACAAATGTTGCAGCACCACGGCAGTCATTCACCCTTGCGAACGACCGCAGAGGCACTGCAACATTCGCCATGTCTATCTCCCTCCCCCCCAATCCTGCATTGGCTTTCCCCAGCCCATTGTGCTAGCGTCCCTGATTTACTTCCTATCCAGACCCAATAACGTACAGTGCTTACTTTTTGAAGATCTTCAGAGCTCTAGAAAGACTGTCTCGCTGGCAGAGAAGCCGAAGCGCTTTATTCAGATAAGAATGTGAGATCTAATGAAAACATTTTGGTCAGCTTCTCATTAAAATATTTTGGCTTTCAGCCATGTGGCAAGTATTGTAGACCTCTGGTAGTAGAAAGGGACTGGACAGGACTGCAGTAACCTTCTGCTGGCTTCTGACTGGCTGATTTAAATGAGCAGCTTCAGCGACTGGGGCAGCAGCAGCAGCCAATCAAATGGAAGTTTGCAGTTCAGAATGCTATTTTGAAATTAAAATTGCAGAGCAGGGAATCTGGTATATTCTAAAACTGGCCTGGGCATTTTACAGCCTGTGAGCCACATCCAGTCCTTTGACTGTACTTGTCTAACATGCGGCAAAAGCAGAATCAAGAAAGGTCCATCCACAGCAGGCCCAGTTTCTTGAGTGTCCCTCTTGGGAAAATTATTACCAACCCCTGCTCCTAAGAGATGTGTTTAAGGACATTGATTCCAATAAGTGCCACAGGTGTCAATGGGAAGTTGGAAACCCTATGTACTGTAGGCCAGTATGTGTCTGGCCTAAGATTGTTCTGCAAGTATATTGGTGACTAACAATCCAATTTAGAATTTCCTGTTTAGTCAATTTGTGAATGGCATTTTCCTATGTCTTCTCATAATTTAGCAGTTATGTAGCAAATGATCTAAAAGCTATTATGAATATGTATTATGAATCTGGTAACCCTTTGCATTCTGTTTGTGCTTAAATAAAATGTAGATGCTAAAAAAAAAATTTGGAATTCTCATACATGGATTTTTTAAAAAGATGTTATCAGGTTTTTGTATTCCTTTGGAAAAAAACAGTTATTGTATTTGTAGAAAAACTGGTGGCCCTGTTGATGCTGGTCCAGAATATGAGAAAGAGCTGAATGACCAATCTGAGAAACTCGTAAAATTATATGGCGGCGGAGACATGACCAAATTTCCAGAGTTCAAATTTGAAGGTAAGGTTTTAGAAATGTGCCCATTACAGGCAATCCTCAATTTACCCTATTTTTCGCACCATAAGGCGCACCAGACCATAAGATGCAGAGCGCTCTGAGACACCCCGCGGTTGCGCGGAAATCATTCCGCGGGACACTGGGAACGCTCCAATTCAGCCTGCAGGGCGATCCTTTGGCTTTGGAGCATCCGGGGGAGCGATCTCCATGCAC
>JANHFO010005032.1:42628-62791 GCA_032468095.1 Pareas carinatus
AATAAGACATATATTCAGATTTTTATTGTTGAAACTAAAATTAGATAATGTGTCTTTATTTTCATTATGGAGGAAATATTGTGATACTGATATTTTTTACCTTTAAACAATTTGTAAGCAAAAGATTGTGGAAGTTGAATAAGATGTACACCCAAACAATATGTTTGCTGGAAACAATGTCATTTTAATTAATATGGAAAAAAGGAACAACTTTAACACCGAAAAAGAAAGGCCAGACATATTTTCCATGAGGGACAAATGGAAGCAAGAAGATTGACCAACTTTAGCTCTCCCATAGTTGTTTTTGTCCATACAGTACCTTAAAATGTTATTTAAATACCTGCTATCAGTGGCCAGTTGACAACTGGAGCCCTGATAGACCTTGAGGTCTTAAGGCCATGAAAATATCATTGTATCTTAAAAGATCATTAATTTCAAGAAAACACCATAAGAAGCACATGGAAACCTTTTTGGATAAGAGTCAGTCCCAACCTCCTCTTTCTCAATGTTCAACTTACAGACTTTGTATTAAATGAGATATACTGTATGCTTAGTTTTTATTCATGAAGACTGAATATGCATGCATTTGGGGTGAGACAAACAGTATGTGTGTGTGTATAACGTATATGTGTATGTATGTATTTGTTTTCGTAGATTTTCATGGGTACAGGTACGTAGATTCAGATGTGTTCGGTCTTTTCCCGTGTATTTATGTATGTGTATATATGTGTGTGTGTGTGTATAATGTATATGTGTGTGTATAATATATACATTATATACGCACACACAAACAAAAGAATGATGGAGACTTATAAGAAGAAAATATATTTACTCTTATATTTGTAAATACAGTATATTTACACAATATGTCTATATACACACTCACGTACTGAACATACGTGTGTGTGTGTGTGTGTGTGTGTGAGTGTAGCAAAGTTCCTTTTGATTCTGGAATCATGCATTCTATTTTCTCTCTCTCCCACAGAGAATAACCTCTCTCCGCATTCTGGATCTCAGCCCATGACAAAGGAGAGCGAGAGAAGCCATAGCTCTTTTGGCCTCCCCGCCTTTCCGCCTTCGTGCTCTCACAGCGCCACAAGGGAGCTTCGCCCACCAAGCCCCACCTGTCTGCCTATGTAGTTTACACTGTATTGCCGGCCCTATTTTTGCTGCTGGGTCATTACAGATGCACAAAACAAAATAAAAGATTTTAGGCCCAATGCTTGAAAAAAATGCTCCGTGGATTGAGTGAGAGAAGAAATGGGATTTGGAGTTGGGGAGAAGGGCTGGATGATGGCACAAAGAAGTATCTTGCACCCGGGACAATGGGTTCTGGGCATGGACTATGTGGTTTGGTCAGGATATCTGACACAAAAGTCCATTGTCTGCTAATCCCCTTCCCCATTTTGCCCATAGCAATTTGAGAGAAACACCACAACACAATTACAGAGCTTTGCATTCCTTCTTTCTCCTTGCTAATTATCCCAGCACTGATTTCACAAAGCCCGCCTACTAGCTTAATCACGGCCATGCAGTTCAAACCTCTGCAACATTACAAAGTCTTTGAGGAATTTTCTAGCATAAACTCACAAGACTACAGGAATGCCTCCAGTAATTTGGGGGGGGGAGCCTTGGGAAACTCCGTTTTCATCTGTTCCTAGAACACCAAGGGGTGCTCATCATATATCCTTAAGAATAGCTGGATGCTTTGGGGTCTACAGCAAGCTGCAATAATGTCAAAATGATAGGGATGTTGTGACATCACACAAAAGTCACAATTATGTAATGACATTGCAACTACGTAAGTTACACCATGTGTGTGTGTGTGTGTCCTTTTCCTCCTGTTCTTGCAGCCAGGTTTCTGTGATTAGATGTAGGTGGACCTGTAAATAAGCTCCAGAAAAAGCTGCTTATGTTGATTGGCCTATACTTGGAAGGATTTTTGTGAGAAATGAGTCAAAAATAACTATCACTGAGGTTGGGCTTTAATGAGGTTTGGATGAATCAGATTTTTTCTTCTTTTCTTCTAACTACAAGTGATAATTGTCTCACTCAGTGTCATGTTTATTGTTAGCAGACACGAACGTTGTGAGCAACTCAAATGCTACTGGCCTGAACTTTCTGCATTTCCTATTCCTCATTTCCTTCCCTCCAATTATGTAGGAAGAAAGCTCTGTACAGCATCTCGCCCAACAGATGAATAAGATATAGTCTGCTGAAGTATAAATCTAATCAGTTTTTAGAAGTCACTGCATTCTGTTCTGGAGAGAATTGCTCCAGGTTTTCTGTAATTGGAATAAAACTTCATTGCAAGTCAAGTGTTTATAAACTCATAAAAATGTTATCATGTTCCCTACTATGTAATGATCTATAGTTGGGTAGACTCAAGCAGAGGTCTCCAGCCTTGGCAACTTTTAAGATTTGTAGACTTCAACTCCCAGAATTCCTCAGCTATGCTGGCTGAGGAATTCTGGGACTTGAAGTCCACAAATCTTAAGAGTTGCCAAGGTTGGAAACCTCTGGCGTATAGGATACTGAAATAGAGGGTAAAGATGGTAGTGATCTCTTTGAAACAAGGGACAGCTTGAATTCATACCAACCTCTTGCTGCAAATACTCTGGTTTAGTTGAAGGCCACTTCATGTGTTAGTTCTTTATGTTAACTCTAGCCTATGAGTGGACAATCAGTTTGGTGTAACAATTAAGGCACGAGCTAAAATTGGAGAACATGAGTTCTGGTCCCACCTTAGTACAAAGATAACTGAGTGATTTTATGCCAGTCACTCTTTTTCAGCCCTAAAAAGGTGGCAGTGGCAAACCACTTAAAAAAAACCTTGTCAAAAAAATTGCAGGGACTAAGCCAGGCAGTTAGCAGGAATCTGACTGACTCCAAAGCAGAAATTGACTTGAAGGCAGATATTATATATATAGACACAGACAGAGAAACCAAGACAGACAGACGTTACTTAACTACACCATCCAGTACAGAGTACACAATAGGCCTCCCAAACTCTTATGATTGCTCTTTCGAGACCAACTATTTTGGGGTGCAGAATTCCTCCTTGATTTCCAAGTATTTGGGGCAGAAGAAAGATGGCGGCCCTCACAGGCAGGACACAAATGTCAGCTAAGAAAAATACTCAGCCATCATACTGTAAGGCATATCAGTTGTCAAAATATCAGGAAATTTCCCTTAACAAAAGTAGCTGTTAGGTTGGCTGTAGATGAGAGCTGTGCTCCAACACATCCTAAAAGGGAAAGCAACCCCCCCAAAAAAAAACATTCAGGGGGAACTGGGGCATTTGTGTCCAATCCTCAATACTTTAAACTCTCACAGTCATGATTTTTAATTTTGCGTAAGAAAAATCCTTTTTTCATTTATTTATCTATTTATTTATTTATAATTTATATACTGCCCTACTCTCGAAGGACTCAGGGCAGTGAACAGCCATAAAAACATATCTATTCACAGATTAAAAGAATTAAAATGATTAAATACAGGCTGATTAAAAGTTAAAACCAATTTAGAATGAATAAAACCCCAATTAAAACCCGTCTAAAACCAGCCTAAAAACATGTGGGAAATCAAGACAGCCCAGCCTGGATGAAGAAATGGGTCTTAAGTGCACACCGAAAGATCCGGAGATCTGAGATAGTTTCCATACATGGAAAAATAGCAATAGGAAAATTAGTGCGCTCTCTTAACTGAAAAATCTTTGTGTGTGCTTTAAAGGACACATTCCAGTCTTGTTTTCATTGCTAGGATATGGGGAGCAATATTAAGGAGATGCTTCTGAGAAGTCAAGTCAAATCTTTGAACTGCACTCAACTCCCAAGTCATCTTAGCTACGACACAGAAGGGATTTTTCATTACCTTCTTGCATGATTCTTTTTGAATTACCAGTAGCATTTGCAGCATTGGGATTTTTTACTAGTCTCCAATCCAAATATTAACCAATTCTGACCCTGTAGGTTGGAGCTCAAGCAAGGTTGCTCAGATTCCATTGCACTACTGAAATCAGGAAAACGTCCCTTGTGGCATAGGAAAAACTGCAAGCCAAGCCTGCCCTCACATGGGACCAATCACCCATAGAAGAAAATTATTCTTGGAGGTAACCAGTGTGTCCTTCCTAGAGCTACGAAGCAGCTGTGATTTTAACCTGTGAACGAATCTGGTTCTATTCTCCTTTTCTAACTAGACCTAGATCCTACTGCCTGCTGCCTGCAATTGGGATCCAGTTGAGTCTGGAGTTCATAGGGGACTTGAACAAGTACTGTCTCTTTTTCCTCTGTGCTGAATTTTCCTTGCCCCAGGTTTTCCTCCTGACTTTGGCTATTTTCTCATTACTGTAATAATTTATCCTCTCTTAGAATGCCAACTTGTACTGAAGATGCTTACAGAGGCAACTTCCCTTACAATGAAAAAAGAAAACCATCTTTTTGGGAGGCCTCTGCAGATCAACAGCCCCCCTCATTCTGCAGATCATGTTGCAACACCTCACATCTTACCCTGGGCTTGCAACCAAGAATAAATGCCCCTGATCATGTCTCCAGTTCTATCCCTGCATAACAGAACTCTACACATGCTCAAGGGCAAAACAAAATGTTGACGAGCAACCAGAATATTGCTTGTTTTGTGAAGGAACCATTTCTTCACTCCTACCTTACCATGCTGTGGAAAACAGGCCATCTTTAGAATGGAATGAGAATGAGAGTAGAGTAGTGTAGTGTAGAGTAGGAGTAGAGTAGGAATAGAATAGAATATTCTTTATTGGCCAAGTGTGATTGGACACACAAGGAATTTGTCTCTGGTGTATAAGCTCTCAATGTACATATAAACAACAAAGTAATGTAATCATTAAGATACCAGTAAGAGAAGGTAGTAGAAAAGATGAGCACGATAATCTTATTATCTTATAGGCCATCTTATTAAGTCACAATAAAGTTTATTTGGGCATTGCATCTCATGTAGTCAGAAACTTGGCTTTAGGCTTTATTGTGTTGGGACAGACTGTTCTTTTTCGGCAATGACCTAAAAATGTGTAATGCCAGACACTGAGAAAGTAGGATTAAATAAAAGTACATTTGTGAAGGATCCTCCCAGAAAAACATTAGTATACACTTTCTTCTATACTTTTTGCCCTGTAGGGATGGTTGGGCCATTACTCTCCAAGTCCAGAAAAAACATGTTTTCTCTACTACGATCACTGCAGAACTATTTCTCAAGTAAAATGTTTACTTCTAAAGAAAGGAAGTCTTTTGGCAGATAGACTCAAATCACCAATTTATAAAAAGAAAGAATAACAGGAAATGGAAACATAAATGCCACTTCTTTTTAAGACTCTCTCTCACATTTCTGGAAATTAACGTTTCCCCTGCTCAATTGTAAAAGGTCAAAAATGATTCTTTCTTCCAAAATAAATCAAGAGATTCAGAGTGGCTAAGGCAATTAAGGTTTCCAAGCCTTCTTTTTCTGCCTCCTGCATCGCCTTCTTTTTCTGACTATGATTACTGAAGTCTACCATCAATTTGAAGTGAAAAGCTTTCCCAAGTTGTAGCATATATCTTAAAACTCAGAAAAAAGGAAGAATACTCATTTCACATTAGAGACCCCTCCTATATTAAAAGATTGCCTGACCGCTTAAATGAATGATTCATGCAACCCTCAGAAATATAGAAGGTTGCAAAAAATTAGTTTGTTATGTCCGGGCTGACAGAAAAGGTTTACAAAATCAAATTGCTATAGTTGGACATTTGCCCCTCCAAAAAATAACCATGCCAATGATTCTTGTCAGCTTGCCGACAACAGTCTTGCAAAGATTTGGTGATTTAATAAATACCATTTTAGTCTAGCGGCTGATTTTGAAATATGACCCTTTGGTGGTTGAGGAAGATCACCATCATCTCCAACCATATTCTGGTGGATAATGCCCAATGTCCATCCTATTTGAGAGGTATCAAATTGGGGAAGACTGAACTTGTGTATTACAACACTCCTCCTCATGAAAACTTAAACAAATGAAAGCAATATAATCATAGCTGGGCTTGCTTAATGGGAGACAATGCACTTCATTAACTGAGTAACTTGACAGTGAGATGGGTGGCATATACATTTAATAAATAAAATAAATTTATCAAGTGGATCGTAAGAGTATGTTCTTTTTTGAATGCTCTTCTAAGTTTAGCACTTGGCTGCCAGGTTAACAGGTTCGGGAATCACACATAAAGTAAATATGCACATATCTGTAAAAGCACTAGTTGCAATCACCCCCAGTTTTCCAAGAATGCTTACGTGCTCTTTGTGAAATAAATAAATTATAGTAAATTAAATTTATACTGTCACTGGCATTTTGTTTTTCAGTGTATTATCTCCCTATTTATTTTTAAATAACTTTAACATATCAGACAAGTGCCAACATCATTATTTACCTCTAAAATGAGGGGCCCACATCATCTTTACAGCTGGGTTAAATAGCTCATGTATCTATGTTTTCATTCTTACATCACCTTGAACTCAAGCAAGTAACAGTTCTGCACTTTCCCGGGATTAAGATATCTAGCCGTCATTAGGAGGAAGTCTACATCCTCAGAATTAAACATTTAGCAAGCGACTTAGCTAAAGATCAGATTATGAAAATATGTATGTCCAAAGCTACAGATCCATCAGTTTGAATTTTAAAGAGGGGGAAGTAAGACATAAATAAGACTGCCAGTAAGTCTAACTCATGAAAAATCAAATATTTTTTATTCATGAAGGACCTGAACCTTTTTTTAAAAAAAATTAAACAACCCATCAGGAAGTTGTGTACCAACACCTTATGCTGACTTACATCCAGACTCCACCGCATGTGAACATATTCACGTATTGCTGCCGTCCCATGTCAATGGATCTTTTCATATCATACTTTTATTCATTTGGGTACCACTCGGAGATCCATCCCCAGCTATTCCTGCAGACTTCAGGACAGCTGTGCTGATAAAACATTATTTTAAAACCCCACATAAAAATAAATAAATTTCAACTTGACAGACATACAAGGGCTTTAAATCAGAACGTATTTTATTGATTACAAAAATTGAGTTCTTGTTAATATCTCCCGACCAGGAGAAACCCAACTGTTAACCTCCATTCCATGCCCCAGCCGAGTATCACCCAAGAGTGTCATCAGCAGCCAAAGGCACCAGGGCAAGATCTGCTCTGCACTTAAGGAAGCTGTCAAGGAAAGACGGGCTGCTGATACCTTGACAACTGATCTCAGGTACTTAGGATGTCCTTCAGAAGGAGACGCCCTCTGTGCACCCCTAAAGTCCATCAACAGGCCGCAGCATATCAGGATGCCTGTTCCATCATAGGCTTTTTTCTAGAAGGAAGGGCAGTAGCATCTTTGGAAATAGCAATAGTCTGGAAATGAGCCACTATTTCCCTAAAAGTCCCTATTTCATTCTTGCTGCCCAGATACGCGTGGATAAGGAAACGGACAACGAAGGAGTATATCAGGTGTGCCAACTGTCCAGCCGGTTTCAGGGAAAATTTTTTACTTGGCACTTGCCATTTAAATTCTAGGCCTTTTTAGTATAAATAGCAAGAAATAGCAGGTAGAAATAACTCTTTTGCTCCCTCCTTCTAAAATGTGTAACTGCACAATCCAGGGCCAGCTATATTCTCTTTAGCAGCCCGAGCAGCTTTACTAAATCCCTGATCCTGGGTATCATGGGGGAATAAATGCTGGGCTGTAATTCCAGAATATAAACTGTTGCACGTCATGTCCCTGACTCTGAGGCTGCCGAATAAAGCAGCTCCTATTCTACTACTCAAGTAGCAGAAGCTTTATTTCAACACAGCTTTAACCTAGGTCAGCAGTAAACTTCTCACAGAAGGAGAGGGAAACAAAATCATTTCATTAGATCTCACTAGAGCAGCTCTTACTTAAAAGATCAAGAAAAAGGCAAGGTATGTGTACAGTATATGGGCAGATTAGGGAAACCATGCTCAGTCTGTTGTTCCTTCTGGTAGATGATTGGCCATCACCTCCATGCCATGTGGTCAGTGTAGGGAAAGAAGCCGGTTGGGGAAGGCCACTTTGGAGAAAGTAGTGAGAGGCAAATATACGTGTCACAGATAATGTTGCAGGATCAAATCTGAGTCGGTCACCAGGACCAGAGGTTTAGTCTTCCAAACTTTCAGGCTCATGCTGGAGCCCATCCTCAGGGAACTTCTCTCTTTCCAGAACAGGCTCGAAAGGTTTGGAAGGCTACACCTCTGGTGACTGACTCAGAATAGATCCTGCAAAGTAGTGTAAATGTGAAATTACGAAAATTGCATTTCAGGGAAAGATGGTTACTTGCACTTGTCTTTTTAAAATAGAATAGACAAGATTCTACTTGGCAGAAGCAGGACAGTATCCTTTATGCAGGTTGCACTAATGGGGACAAGCCAATGTCCTCCTCCAATGCTTTGTGATGTTATTTTAACAGAAGATAAACAATGAAGTAATAGGTACCCACAAGGCAGATGGTATAGCTTAGGAACTATATGGTTTCCAGGAAATGTTTCCAATTGCCTTCACCGTCCTCATTCCAAAATGCTGATGAAGAAAGATGAAGCAAGGCTTTAGATGGCTTCCAAGCAACCCCAGGAGAGAGACCATAACCACTTGAGGGCTGCTTAGCAGCAGCAGACCTCTACTCTGTGGTTGCTAGACAAAGGGTAACGAACTGTCTCTGCTTCCTTCAGTAAAGGGCAGAAGAATGAAATAATGGAGAAACATCCAGATGTTTAAAGTTAAGCAAAGCATCCCCAGAGCTACAAAGGAGATCTTAAAAACCAGTTGCATGTTTTTAGCCCGATCTCCCAGCAATGCAGGCCAATTCATTCAATAAAAGGTCCAAAGTTGTGGTGCAGAAGTAAGAGTTCCATTGCCATCAACTATCTCCATTAACGGAAAGCTCATCAGTGGCCAGGAGACCTTCTCTGTCAGCTTCTCTGGCTGCGGCCCCTGCTGGTGGCCTCCCCCAGGGCAGGCGAGCAAGGAGGGGCTGGTGCAGTCCATTATAGAGGGCAGTTCCAAGGAGAAGGATGAGAAAACCCAGAATCTGCAGTCCATGGAACGCCTCCCAGCCAACGGCCAGGCTGACAACCCAGACGACAATGGTGCGCAGGCTATCAAGTACCATCCGGGTGGTGGCACTGATCTCTTTTGTGACACTGATACCAGCAAAGTTGAAGAAGGCAATGCTGCTGATATTGCCCAGCAGGGCTACAGCAATGAGTGGTAGATGGCCAATCTGACAGAAGGCATCTATAGCATCTTCCAGTACCTGCCGCGGGCTACCACTGAAACTGCCCCCGGGAATAAAGTACATGGGCACTAAGATGATGGAGAGTATGATGAACCCAAAGAAACCTGTTAAAAAGAAAGAAATGAAGACAATTGAAGTCCAGCAGGATCATAAGTCAACCTCCTTCAACTGGCTCTATTAAAAAGGTAAAGATAGCTTTGAATTGTGCTCAAGCCCCAGAGATCTCATGGATACAGCCTTGGCAAGAGTAAAAACATTGCTTGCCATTGCCTTCTTCAGGATGCTTTTCTGATGTCCCAATCTGGATATACCTCTGGAAGTTCCTGCTAGTCTCCCACCAGGACTTTATTTGGCTCCCAAGCCCAGGCAAGATTGGTCAGGTATTGCTACCTGTTGAATTTCCAGGAGACATTCAATGTAAAATACTTCTAGTAGTCACAAAGCTGCCTTCTCAAACCTGCCCACTGCCTAGGTATGTTGAATCTATTACTCTCAGAATCTTCAGCTTTGCAGTCTGGTTATTCTGGAAACTGTGGTCCCTACACAGCTGTTATAAAGAATTAAGAAAGTAACTGCTAAAAGAAGGAAATATTTCTCCTCAAGCAAAAAAGGAGGAAAACCAGTCATTTTAGGAAGTGTAGGATTATGTCATGTCTTGTACCCTGAGGTAATAGAAATAGTCTTTTGGGGAACATTTTTTCTGCCACTAATTTACTGCTGTTCATGATGGTCTTCAAAGAACATAGAAGCGATTCAATTGTAGCAGCAAATTATTTATACATCCTCTTTCCGTTTTGTCAGAGATTGTAGCCTTTGATCCGTGTGAACCCGGACCTCCATCTATGAATATTCCAAGACAGCTTACATACCTTCTGTGCCAACAGCCTGCAGAGGGTGAACATTGTGCTTGTAGATAAACTTCTCCTCCAGCACCATCTGGATGGCCACAATAACTTGGGCCATAATGATGAGAAGATCACCTACAAAGAAGAAAGAATCTAAGCATTCCATGATTAATACACTCCCACTTCCACTTATTTACTCTATCAAATCTTGAAATGAAAAATGTGTGAAATAACCACCTATGGAACTAGATTCTCTATGCTTCTTTTCCAGCATACAGGTTTCATTTTTTAAAATTACATTGTAGATTAGTATTATGGAAGCCAGTTAATTAAAGTCAACTATGTCGATGTAACCCACAAATGTAGAAATGGCTTATTTTCTGTAAATCTAAAAGCCATTTTGGAACGATATGAACACTCTTTTACCCTAAAAAGACCATTAGTAGATAATGATTGATAACATACTGGATAAAGTATTGATTTTATCTTTTTCGGTTATATAAATTCAAATGGTAAAGAGGTGCAGCATATGTTATTTTGGGGGTGCTCTTTACAACATATATACCCCCCAAACAGCTCTCCAGATGTGCTAGACCAGAACATCGGTAGTTCTTGGTCAGTTATCCCATAGGTTGGAAATTCTGGGGAATGGACTCCTGCACTAATGTGTTGGAACTCTGAATCAGAGTGCTGAAATCAAAAAGAGAAAGTACGGGGACGCTGCTTTCTGAACTAAGATGTTTGGGATTGGAG
The DNA here is from genome assembly GCA_032468095.1 of Pareas carinatus. Taxonomy (NCBI): domain Eukaryota; kingdom Metazoa; phylum Chordata; class Lepidosauria; order Squamata; family Pareidae; genus Pareas; species Pareas carinatus. The sequence goes on from JANHFO010005032.1 coordinate 53,526, forward strand.
AAGAAGATAAATGTTTTTCAACTAAGCATCACAATGCTAAAGGAAGGAGAGCAAAGCATGATCAGGAAGCCTATCTGGATATCGAGGACCTCTAGACAGGAAAGTAAGCCTGTGATCGCTGTCTGAAGGTGAGGAGCATTTATTTTATTTTTATTTCTTTAATTTTATTTATATCCCGCCCTTCTCCCGAAGGACTCAGGGTGGCTTACAGGCAGATTAAAAACACAAACAAATATATGAACATTAAGAACATATTAAAATAATTAAATAGGCCTGATGAACTGCAAAGGAAACCACTCCCCAGTACAGCTGTAGGGCCACTGAATTTAGGACACTCCCCCCCCCCCGACGTACCTGTGATGATTTCACTGAGTTTGTGGCTTTCATCATGACTGCTCAGCAAATCTGCCAGGCCAACCACCACCAGCCCTACAATAGTGATCAGGATGCCCATCCATTGACTCAGCACCAGCTTCCTCCCCAGGAAAGCTACCGAGAGCAGGCCAGTAAAGATGATCACAGCTCCACGCAACATCTGAAAGCTAGAAGCGCTGGTCATGTTCAGAGCTGGAATTGTAAACATGGGTATTGGGGAAAGAGGGAAGAATGGTGATTAGAGGAAAATGTGCACGAGGAGAGGCAAAGAACAATTGGAAATGAGACTGCGGATGGCAGGAACTGATGCTCAAAGTAGAAGAGCTTATGTTGTCCCCCATTCTTTCCAGACATTATGGAGTGCCCTGAGATAGTTTTTCCCTCCAGAGGGAAAAGCAGGAGAAAAAAATTATGATCAAGGGATTTATCAGAATAAAAAGTGCTTCCATGAGTAAAATCCTTTTATTCTGTTTCCTCAACTTGGTAGGCGGCTATAGACAAAGTTGTGCCCACATCCCAAAAACATTATTTGCCACTCTGTACATACTCAGTTTTGTCAGATGTAAACTATTTACTTATTCTGAAGGGCTTGTCTTTCCTATTGTGTTAAAAGCAGCTGCTTCTGAATGGAAGTATGATTGTATCTTTAAAACAGTGGGAGAGGAAGGTGTTTTTCAGCTCTGCAACAAGCAACAGAAACTTCAGGAATTTTACTTTATTTTTGTAGGCTATAATAAACAATCCTTTTAAGGACAAAGTCAAGGCAGGGTCATTTTGAGCCTCTTTCTCATGCTTTCTACTTTCCCGGGGCTAATCAATTGTTTTCTCTCTCCCTCCTCTTTCTCAAGGTCGGAGTTAAACTCCTCCAAAGTATAATATTCTTAGCAAACCTCCACTCTTTTTCTTTTTCTGGATTTTTTTTTACTGGAGCTCTTGTGGCACAGTGGTTAGAATGTAGTATTGCAGGATAACTCTGTCCACAGCCAAGAGTTCGATCCTGATCAACTCAAGGTTGACTCAGCTTCTATCCTTCTGAGGTCGGTAAAATGAGGGCTCAGATTGTTGAGGGCAATATGCTGACTCTGTAAACCACTTAGAGAGGGCTGTAAAGCACTATGAAGCAGTATATAAGTCTAAGTGCTATTGCTATGTCTATTTTATGCACAAATAGCCATCTGTAAACACACTTACCCACATACATGAGGCTAGTCCCCGTCATATCACATAGTGCTGGAGGCAGGAAGAGCAACCGGTTAAAGGGCTGAGGAGGGGTCATGGTGGGTTCTGACCTCCTCCGATCACTGCAGAGCAGGAGGTAGAAGACAGCCAGGCAGGAAAATTCCCCCAGAAACATGCCCACCGCCTGAAATGCAAACCAAAAGATTGACAAATGTCTGGACTGTCATGGTTAGCAAATCCCAACCAAAAGCCACCATCTTCTTTCAACGCCCTGGCGGAACGTGGACAGATCACCAAGTTAATTTGAATCAAGGTATTCAGACTTTTCAGGGCATAGTCATGACTACTTCAACTGTGTTTTTCTCTGAAAGCCTCAATAGATGGCAGCATCTGTTCAACCTTAATTGGCTTTGGAGGCTAAACAGGATTAGACCTAGTTACGAGATGGATGGGAGACCAGTAGGAAATCCCAGGACTGTAGAGGAGTTGAAAGAATATCTAAGAAGACGATGGACCACCGTTTATACTGTTGCCAGGAAAACTCTACTGATGCGCTGAAATAGTCGCCAGAACGTGGACTCCACGCAATATGAAGTTTTTTTTCCCTCCATGACTATGGAAATGCATGTGAAAACCTGCACTAAGAGCTTGAGATATACCTATCAAAATACTCTGTATCCGACTTGGTTTATACTGTACCTCCATGTTCTCTCAGCTTGAGGAGCTGTAGTGGCGCAGTGATCAGAGTATAGTATTGCACTCTACTTCTGTTAACAGTCGGCTGCTAGTAAGTTCAGCAGTTCAAGTCCCACTAGTTCAAGGTCGACTCAGCCTTCCATCCTTCCGAGGTCGGTCCAATGAGGACCCAGATTGTTGGGGGCAATATGATGATTTCTGTAAACCGCTTAGAGAGGGCTATAAAGCACTGTGAAGCGGGATATAAGTCTAACTGCTATTGCTATTGAGAAATACTGGCATGACCATCGCCCAGGATTGCAAGTAAGGGACGGTTGGCTATGTGTATTTAAGAGCAGCAGCACCCACAGCAATGGTCCCTGGTATAGAGCACACCTTAAAAAAAAAAAGGCAGGGCTTCAATTGTCTGCCATTTTGAACTAATGCTGCCAATGTCCCTGCTTAGCAGCAGTCAAAGATTAAAAGAGCTCTTGACTTCATATGTGTTGATGAATGTTAGATTGAGAATGGATTCTTTTGTTCCATTAAACTTGAACACACTATAAAGAATTTTGCAGATTCGGCACAAAAAGGGAAAAGCAAAGCAAAGAGGAATTTTCCAATGCAGGTAGTCCTTGACTTATGACGACGATCGAAATCAAAATCTCTATAGCTAAGTGAGACATTTGTTAAGTGTGTTTTGCCTCCTTTTGCCACCTTTCTTGCCACAGTTGTTAAATGAATCACCACAGTGGTTAAGTTAGTAACACGGTGGTTAAGTGAATCAGGCTTCCTCATTGACTTTGCATATCAGAAGGTTGCAAAAGGTGATCACATGACTCCAGGACACTGCAACCGTCATACATATGAGTCAGTTGCCAAGCATCTGAATTTTGATCACGTGATCATGGAGATACTACAACAGTTGTACGTGTGAAAAACGGTCGTAAGTCAGTCTGGCCTTTGTAACTTTAAAAAAATCACTAAATGAACTGCTGTCATTCGAGAACTATTCATGCCGAGATTTTGTGAATCTGAAGAACTTATGCTCTTAGCATCACAGAAGTGAGTTTGGACTAGTGCTTTTTTAACCTCAGCAATTTTAAATTGTGTGGAATTCAACTCCTAGAATTTCCCAGTCATCATTTGATTTAGGTGGTTTAAATATAACGAAACAAAGCAGTGCAGAACCATGCCAATGTTACCTGTAGAAAGGGATGCTGGAAATTGTGTGGCTCTGTTTCATAGCAGCCTGGTGCCCTCAGCTTGTCAGCCCACCTGAAAGGAAGGAGTGAGGTCTCAGTCAGTGTACGTGTCCCCATGCTTTGGGTTTACATTCCATTTTGGCATTTGGGGATGTAAAAGTATTGTAAAAGCTTGTGCAAAATGGAGGCTAGTGCATTTATCACACGGAGAACATAACCTGGTAGAAGTCACTGATTCATCAGATTTCTACCTGCCATTCTGTCCTCTACACCTCTTGTAGGATAAACCCTACCTGTGGGGATATGAGAGTTTAAACATACAGATTACCTGTGCTACGGATAAGTATCTCATGTAATCCAGATCTTAGAAGAAGCCAACTTAGAAGTGGAGATCTAATAACCAGGGCCGGATTTTCCTATAGGCTAACTAGGCTTCAGCCTAGGGCCTCAATGATGTATTTTATTATCACTCGTGTAATTTACATAATTTACAAACTTAAAAATGGGAGGTGAAAGGGCCTCATAAGTGGAATAGCCTAGGGCCTCTTTTCATCTAAATCCGGCCCTGCTAATAACCCAGTATTTGCCAAACGTTTCTATAATATTGCTTGAATACCTATCAGCTCCTGAAAAAGCGATTTGAGAATGCCTCTCTCTTTCTCACTTCAAGCCAAACCTGCCTTTTTAATAGATGGGATGGTGGCAGTTGAAAATAGTCATTTTCATTCAGACATTGAAGAAGATACACACTCTGCTAGCAAGGCCAAGTTGAAAGACAAGTGAAGGATCATTCCTTAAACCCACATTAGCGCTGCAAACAGCCTTCTCCAACCTACAGCTCAACAAAGTTGAAGAAAAAGATTGGGGAAAGCGTGACCATAAATTATGCATAGCCAGTTTATTGGGTTTGCTCATCTTCTAAGGTAAGATTGCTCTGTGATACTTTCCTTTGCCTGGGCCTGTCCCCAGCTTAGATATCTAACTGCAAATAAAACTGCAAAGAGTTTACTTGTTGACACCAGGCCAAATCTCTCCCTGGTTGCTGTAATTAGAGACTCTAATATAGCAGACAAATTTGCACAAGAACAGATCTTTCACAGCTCAGGTGTCAAGGCTGCTATTCACCTATGCCAAGAGTAACATTTGGTGAGGGAAAAAAAGACACCCAATAGTTACATGATATAGTAAGTACACAGTGGCTATTGCTCAACCTATATTGATGAGGATTAGGACTGTGGGCAGGTGGGGAGCAGCTAGTTTTTTTTTACATTGCAAATTTTCAGCAATGCCAATGGAAGGTAGGATTGAATTGGGACTGTTTTTTCTTCTTTTGATGGGAATGTTTTTATCTTTTTGAAGTAAGTTCAACCTGCCAAAAATGGGTGAGAAATAGCGCCGTCACTATTAGGTTGCTTGCAAAATACAGCAACAAGATCCTTAGAAGCCCCCAAAGAGACCATAACGCAAACAGCCCCCCCATCCACAGTATTGGTGCAATATTAAGAACGCAATTAATAACCCAGGACAGAGTTGATGAGGTAAAGAATGCTATGCTATAACAGAGGAGGTGTTGGGCCAGTCATTAGCTATCTGCAATTACAAGCAAAACCACATCTCAGAGGAATATGTGTAGCATGCTGAGATTAGAAACCATCTTCATATCAGACGGAGTAGCTTATGGAAGAACATTTAGTTCACTCCAGAAAGCTAGATCAGAGGAAGGAGCATAGCTTAGTGACATAGTTGCTCTGCAGGTAAAATAAATCCTCACCAGCTCCAGGATGACTAAGGAAAATTTTATGTCTGGAAATGTGAGAAACCTTTCTGCCAGTGACGGCAATTTAGATAGTTCTAGATTCAACATACTGTAGGCTTCTGGAAATACTTGCGCAACAATGCTTTGATCAGTTTTTTCCACCGATACTGGGCACAGAGAAAGGGCCCTGCGTATATTGTGGGGTGCACATTCCATAAATCCTTATAACTGGTCATGTTGGCCACAGGTGACGGGATTTAACAGGTATCGCGTCTGGAGGGCCTAAGGTTCTTCTCATTGGCAGAACGGCCTGCCTCAAGTTAGTTAGGAATAGAGCTGTCTTACGTGTGTGTGTGTGTGTGTGTATGTGTGTGTATTTCCCCCCCCTAACCCTTCAAATTCCAGACACACCAATATTTCTCCTTTCTCTATTAATCAGCACTGGCAGAGCACAGTCATTTCAGCCCAGAATATGACACTAAAATGAGTTATGAGGATTCAGTTCTGTTTTCCACTGAGATCAGAAATCATCTTTTGGAAAACGAGAAGGGGCAATTTCAAAATAAAAAAAGATAAACAATGATTACCAAAATGATAAAAAAGATAAAAACAGCCATCATCAAGCCCTTAAAAAATGCAGGGATAGCACACAGCTATCAAAATGTTGTTAGAAAAATAATATATGCTTTAACAGCCTTGGAACAAAAATACAGGAAAGATGTTGATTAGGCCAATTAAATGCTGCAGAGCTACTTGAAAGGCAAGGGTGGTTCAAATTGTGTCATTCCGTCCAACTAATCAGTGGCTGAGGTAAAAGCCTTTATAAAGCAGCACCAAATCTGGTACCCTCCAGATGTGTTGAATAGTTCCCAACATCCATGCTATTGGGGATGCTGGGAATCATGCTACAGATATCACGGGCCCCGTTTTTAAACATCTGGACAGCTTCAAGGATTTAGTTCTCTGCAGGTGATATGTTTCAATTATTATCAAACTAATTTTTAATTTACAAAGACCTGAAAAAGTTGTAGGACTATTTCAATCAAGGGCAGGGGCAATTTGACTGTTGGGAACTGCTAAAGATTTGAGAACTTATCAATGCAAAGTCCCTGATCTCTCTTCATCTTGCTTTTATGTACCAGGAAGCTGATGGAATACAGGCAAAACCAAATTTGGTCAATTATTTACTACAGGTTTATATACCACACATTCCAAAATTCATCCACACTCAGACATAATTGTTCTGTTCTTCCTACTACCACTTCCATCTAAGCTTCTTAACAACCCTTAGACAAGCCTATGTATTCATTCACAAATCATACGAGATTCAGGCATTCAAACACAACATGTGCAAAGAAGTTTAAAGCAGCTACTCTCACAGGTTTCTTTCAGTAAACTGGGAGATTTTTAGAGCACAGATAAGCTTCCCCAAATGTCATGACTCGTCATTTTTCACGATGCTTTGCTTACTCAGCATGAGAGTTTGCAAAAGGACAACCTCCCTACACATATCTGTGGCAGAGATTTAGTTGATGAGATTTGTAAGAATCAGGATTATAGCTACAACCTCTAACAGTTACACAGATTCTTCAATGTTTACAACCATCAGAAGAATCCTATAGGTGGAAGAAATGCAAACAGATATTATGAGGTAGACGTAAGAAGAACAGGAGCCTTGTACTCAAAGCAATCTTTCTGAACTGGGTGTCTTCATGTAGCTAGATTTAGCCAGATTGGCTCGTTTATACAAATTAAAACCCAATCCACTTGGAGAATAGATTGGGGGATCCAGCCATATTAATTGCAAATACATCTATATAGTATGTTGGTCACAAGCTGGGATCAATAGGGAGAGCTGGGAAAAACCTTACGGTGTACTCTAATGCTTATGGAAAAGTTCTCAAAGAAAAGTTCAAAAGTTACTCCCAGGCAAAAAAAATATCAAACATGTTAGTTGGGAAGAGCAAGATTATGTGTTATGGGGAATCTAGGAAATTACGATGCAGAAAGGGAAATCTTTGAGGAGCATGAATACTGAAGAAGACTATGATAAAGGGATCTACATTGGGAGAAAATGAACAGAATTGATATATGTGGAATGTTTCATACAGGAACCATGCAAAGCTAAATATCAGGAAAGAAATGACAATGACCGAACAAGCATTCCTGGCATTACTGAGGTCATTTGGTCAGATGAGTTTATGCAGTACTGTTCTGGAAGTGACACCATCTGAATCAGCTGGCAGCTTCCAAACATTAAATGCAAAAATAATGGCTGATCAAATCTAAGCTAAATCCCTGAATGTCTCATTTGTCAAAATTTATGCATCCAAACCAGAAGTGTCTGAATAATAATAATAAGGGGCAGAGATGGGAGAAAAGAGATGATAAGCAAATAAAATACAAATAGAAGGAATATACTGTATTATAGCGTATAATGTAGTAATGTTCTTCACTCATGACATAACAGGAACACAAGGTAGCATGGGCAATGAAGCAGTTATCCAGAAAAGATCCTGGAACTGACATTTCATCAAAACTGCTTAAAAACAGCAACAGCAGCAATTACCTTAAATAAAAACAAATGGGATGCCAGTGAATTCATGAAAGACTGGAAACGGTCAGGTTCAGACCAATCCCCCCAAAAGCTGACACTCACAACTGCCACACAAAAGTCTTGATTTCATACATTAGCAAAACTTTGTTGAAAATCATACAACTGAGTCAAACCATGAAAAAAGAGCTGTCCAACACAAAGAAGAGAAAGAGGTACTTGAAACTACATTGCAAATGTTGGGACAAGCATGCAGGTTTCAAAAGGAGGTATATTTATTCTTCACTGACAATACCAAACCTTTTCAATTACACTAAACATTATCCAAGTATTTATAAGAGATGAATATTTCACGATGCTGGATTAAATCAATAAAATCATTATGCAACAACAAAGAAGGTGCTGTCACAACAAAGACTAGTTCAAGACAGGAAAAGACATCTGGCAGGGCTGTATTCCATCCTCTTTGATTTATACATAGAGGCAATTTTAAGCAATCTTAACTAAGATGTATCAGAATTGGAAGAAAGATTGGTGGCAGAAATATTAACAATTTAAGAGATGCAGGTGACACCATATTGCTGGCAGAAAATGCTAGAGCAAATTATTTCAAAGGTCAAGGCAGACCTTTGAAAGCTAAACACCAAAGAAGTTTAAGGTAATAAAAAACAGCTGAAAAAGGTGACATCAAGATAAAACTTGACTGAATCAGTCTAGGACTTTACTAGATCATTTGGTTCCAAAAATGATTGAAGACCTTTAACTCAAAATTAAATGTAAAGTATCACTTAGCAGTGAAGGAAGATTGTTTTTCTATAGGATGATAAAAACTGGACAATAAAAAAGTTGATAGGAGAAAAGTAGACTCCTTTAATTTATGGGTTTGGAGATGACTACTGTGCATATTTTGGACAATAAAAATAACAAACAAGGAGATTTTAGATTGCACCATACCAGACTTAACACTGGAACTGAAGATTACCAAGCTAAGGCCTTCTTATTTTGATCATATCATGTGACCAAATTCCTTAGAGAAATCAATTATGTAGTTGAAAGAACTGGAAAATGAGGCTGGTAAAGAAAATGCTGAATTGATATTATCAAGCAAGATACTGGTTTAAAGCTTAAAAACTTAAAGTAGTAAGATATTGGAAAGAATGAAGAGAGATGATCTTAAAGGGTCTGACAGTTGAATGAGACTGAATAGGTAAAGGATTGGATTTGGGGAAGGCTACCTAAACATTACTACCCCCATTTGTCAGGCACTATTAGCATGCTTTCTCTTCTTTTGCTAATAAGGTGCAGAGATATACCGTATTTTTCGCACCATAAGACGCGCTTTCCCCCCCCCAAAAAAGGGGGTGGGAAGTGTCTGTGCCTTATGGAGCGAATACTCCCAAAAAGCGTGGGAGATCGGTCCGCTGGATGCCGGGAACGCTCCAATTCAGCCTTCAGGGTGATCCTTTGGCTTTGGAGTGTCCCGCGGAGCGATCTCCGTGCACCCCAAAATCGCTCCGCGGGA